>CM077256.1:1090428-1359589 GCA_039654775.1 Spinibarbus caldwelli
CCTGGAAATCAATTTACTGTGAATTCCCTGATTATCCAGCTGTTCCACACACACACACACACACACACACACACACGTACACGCACACGCACACACACGCACACACGCACACACGCACACACGCACACGCACGCACACACACACGCAGTCTGGCATTTGTGGTTTACGGGGACTCTCTATAGGCGTAATGGTTTTTATACTGTACAAACTGTATGTGCTATTGCCCTACACCAACCCTACACCTAAACCTACCCCTTACAGGAAACTACTGGCAATTTTTGAATTTAATAAAACACCGTTTTGCATGTTTTTTTAAGCCTTTTGTTTTACGGGGACACAGGAAGTGTCCTCATAAACCATGTTTACGTTTTAGTACCCATGTCATTATACACATTTGTGTCCTCGTAAACCATATATACCAGTACACACACTCACACACTCTCACACACACACACACAGACACAGACACACACACACACACACCTTCTCCCACTTCTGGTTGATGATTGCAGGTGTGATGTCGCAGTAGATGTTGGTGAGTTTGCTGGAGATCCCATAGCTCTGAGTGATCTTCTGCACTTCATTATAGATGCTGAGAATGGCCTGACGCTCGCTATCAGCCTCAGGCAGCGTCGCCTTGAACTGATCATGAGCTGAGATCAGATTCTACACACACACACACACACAGAACCACAGAGTCATGAAGTCCACATCAAACAGTTCACATAATGTGATGTATTCATACATGGAACAATAATATCAATAATCAAATATCATATTGATCAGGATTTTATTTTATTGATTGGATTGTGAACAGTCTATGTTGAGATTAATATAATAAAGATCTTCACCTGAACCTCATCCACAGAGTGAACCATGAACATGTCCTGCAGATCCTCCATGGCTCCTTCCATCCAATTATTGAACGGAGCCGATCTCTTAGCAAACTCCAGGAACAGCTGATCGATCGTCTCCAGGAGTTTCTCTGTCCTCTTATAAACACACACACATTATTACTTCAATATAACTTTATTTCTCAAGCAAAAGGCTGACATCAGACAATGCATGCTTCACAACAATAATATTAATAGTAATTATAGATAATTTCATTTTATATGTATATATACTATTGGCCAAAGGTTTTGAAAAAGCTTTTTTAATGTTTTTGAATGAAGACTCACCAAGGCTGCATTTATTTGATTAAAAAATTAATTTTCAGCATCATTACTCCAGTCTTCAATGTCACATGATCCTTCAGAAATCATTCTAATATGCTCAATTTAATACATATATGCATAATTTAATTACACACATAACATGTAATTTTACACATCACTATGGGGTCTATAAACTCATGGTAAACTCAGTAAAGACAGCAGGTTTGGTAATGTCAGTGATGTGCATGTGTGTTTGTCACCTCCAGAGCTTCTCTGCGTTTCTGGGTCAGAGTTCCCAGCTGATCCCAATGATCACAGATCGACTGACAGCGTTCATTAATGACAGCAGCTGCGTGATAGTCCAGTTCACTGCGCGCACACACACACACACACACAAATACAAATGCATACATTTATGTTTAGCATATTTGAAGTCCTTTTGCTTTAATGCAAGTTCTGCTGCACTGCATCATGTTTCCAGTGGAGAGCAGCATCAGCTCAGACTCATGATGGCTAATGAAGTTCAAACAAATACATTATATTGTGCACATGTTTCAAGATAAATAGGACTATAGACAACATTAGGGTTTTAGGGAAATTTAACGATAATATTTTATGGTTTAAAACTCCCAAAGCACCCTCTGTAATTTGTAATAACTGTCCAATAGCAACACACTTTTCCAATAGAACAATCAAATAAGATATACTGAAGACATAAGAATCAAACAAGATCCTATACTGAAATTCTGTTTTAAAAAAGCACCAGGAAGATCTCAACCTGCGAGAAAACCGACATAACACCAGACTGCCATCATTGCTCATGGGCACTTGATGGACTTTTGCTATTGTTTGTGATTGGACAGTTTAGAGGTGACAGGAACGTACAGTAAAAAGTCACGATCCAGACTCAATTTTGTCAACTTTTAGGGTGGTTTAACACTTTAAATGATCCAAACTCAGCTACACATGACCACAGCACTTTTGGTTTTCAAATGTAAGTGGACCAGTTTCTTTTTCAGCCCTCTTATGTACACAGCAAACAAACAAATAAATGAATAAATAAATAAAATCTTATTCTGAAAGAGTATTTTTATCTTTATTTCCACTTAAAAACTTGTTTTCATAGATTGCATCTTGACGTTTTTTATTGCACTGGCAGATCTTTCAATGAAGTGAGACAAAATACAAAAGATGCAATCTACGAAAACTAGTCTTAGTACCTCATGCAGTGTCACTAGAACATTTATCTTGTTTAAAGAATTTTTAAATATGTTAACTAGAAAACAATGAAAAAAGACTACTTAAAAATGTATTAAGGAGTCATTTTGCTGCGTACACTGCAAAACTGGTTTTCTTAGTATTTGTGTCTTGTTTTCTAGTACAAAGACAAACATTATGAAATCAAGAAAGATTTACTAGAGGAGCAAAATGACAAGTAATTTATAAAAAGGAAGTATTTTTATGCTTAAAACAAGAACAATAATTTGCCAAATGACAAGAATCAACTGAACAAGAAAAGGACCCACAAACAATCTGAGTACGGTCCATGTGAGCATCCTTTTAGGAAATCTGAGATCATCTGAAGTGTGACACATTTAACAAGATCCTTATAAAATGCTAATGTAAAGATCAGTGTGTGATCAGACATTCATGATGTTCCTGACGGCAGTGGCAGCTGTTCTGATGGAAGTGCTGACAGCGTTTCAGAGCAGATCAGAGGAGCTGATGTAAGCGTTCAGATGCCTCTGTCACTTTGATGCACCGCCAGAACAACTGAACGCAGCTTCTACAAATAGAACACTGAATATATACTAAGACGTGTGTGTGTGTTTCTCAGTACGACATTGACTCATTGTCACAGAGGGAATCTGACAGGTGCTCCGACTGCATTTAGAACAATAGAAACCCAATACTGCTGCCACATCCACTTACCTCTGTAGCCAAGAACACATCTAAACACTCGTTACTCTTTTAAACACTTACGGCATCTCCAGAAAACCACAGAACACATGTTCAGTTGGTTTCTTTATATAAATCACCTTAAGTGGGGTCAATATTACCTTAAGACAAGACACTACAGGTGAATAAGCTAAACATTTCACTAATATTTATTACAATGCATTTTCTAAAATGTTATGTTTAAATATGCAAATAATGCATTATCTCATTATGCATACATTTTCAAAACATTAGATAAAGGCAAATTTCTAATTTCTTGTTTGATTTAGTTGCCATATCAGAGTTAAAGGTTTTTACAGAGGGGATTTTAGATTTCTCTTTTTATTACTTCATAAATCAAAAAATACTGTAAACAGACACAAAACAAATAAGTTTCGCTATGTTTTTAGGAATAAAATGTTGTATAAATCAGTGTGAATGATATATGAACAAACCCCTCTGTAAAAACCTTCAGAATACAGATAGGAATAAAACTGCAAAATTTAGTGTAAGTGCTGCTTAAGTGGAGAAAAAAACTTTTAAAAATATGTACTGTAACTGAAATCTACAGATGGAAATAGATAAAGTGCAATAAAATACACATTTAAAGGTGTGTTTTGGATGTTTTTCTTCCACTAGTCTGAATGACATTTTATGGAAGAATAAACATTTAATTAAGAGATTACAAAAAAATGGCAAGTTTTCTAAAATGTTATGTTTAAATATGCAAACAAGCCATTATCTGCTGTTATTAAACATGCACTCATTTGCATAAATTTCCAGAACAATGGATAAAGCCAAATTTCAAATTTCTTGTTTGATTTTGCCGCCATATTAGAGTTAAGGGTTTCTACAGAGAGGATTTTGGATTTCTCTTTTTATTACTTCATAAATCAGAAAATACTGTCAACCGACAGAAAACAAATAATTTTCACTCTTTTTAGCAATAAAATGCTGTATAAAATCACGCAAATTATATATGAACAAACCCCAGAGTAAAAACCTTCAGAATATAGATAGGAATAAAACTGCTAAGTTTGGTGTATGCTGAAGTGGAGAAAAAAACTTTTAAAAATATGGATTGTAATTAAAATCTACAGACGCAAATAGATAAAGTGCAATAAAATAAACACTTAAAAGTGTATTTTAGATGTTTATCTTCCACTTGTCTGAAAGAAGACGTTATGGAAGCATAAACATTAAATTAATAGATTACAAAAAAAGTATTACAAGTTTTCACAAATGTTATGTTTAAATATCCTCATGAGGCATTAAATATATACACTAATTTGCATAAATATCCAGAACATTGGATAAAGCCAGATCCAAAATCTTTGTTTCAATTTTGTTGACATATTACAGTTAAAGGTTTTTACAGAGGGGATTTTGGATTTCTCTTTTTATTACTTCATAAATCAGAAAGTAGTGTCAACAGATAGAAAAAAATGCATTTTCACCATGTTTTTAGGAGTAAAATGTTGTATAAATCAGTGTGAATGATATATGAGCAAACCCCACAGTAAAAACCTTCAGAATTTAGACAGGAATAACACTGTAAGTTTTGGTGTTTGTAAGTGCTGTTGAAGTGGAGAAAAAACTTTTAACGATATGTACTGTAATTGAAATCTACAGACACAAACAGATAAAGTGCAATAAAATAAACACTTAAATGTGTATTTGGGATGTTTTCAAAAGGCAAAACTGACCAGTGCATGAAAAAAGAATGTATTTGCCCCTAGTGTCTTGCCTTAAAGGATGCTATAAACAATAACTGACAGTAAAAACCAGGCTGACTTTCACATGACCCTATAGGTACAAAACCTGCAGTATGAGGAGACAGGAAGTGGTCATACTTGAGTTCCTGTGCTATGGCAGCGATTTGCTCCACTCTGTCCTGATGTGCTGCCAGGTCGCTCTCAAACGCCTCATGTTTCCGCAGCAGCGCTCTCACCTCCGTCAGGGATGCACTCTCATAATCCTTCAGAGTCAACAGCTGATCCTTTCCTGTAGTGCGCGCACACACACACACACACACACACACAAATACACAGATACACACAGCTCAGAGCTCTTCAAAACTCTTGCACTGGGTCAAAAAGCTGCTCAGTTATTCTGTGGACTAATTTAAGGAAGAGTTCTGGCCAAATGAAACTTCTGCCATCATTTACCTCATGCAAAAATAAAAATAAATGAATAAATAAATAAACATCAGATAATTATTCCATTATTATGTTGTATTATTATGTCATCATCTCTTACATCTGACTCTTGGTTGTGCATAATTCTAATGCATAATTCTTCATTTTTCGGAAGAATACATTGCATATTAAATAGTTGAAGAATGTATATTTATATTGGTATGTTGTTATATTATATTTACCTTATGCAAAAAATAAAATAAAATACAAATACAAATAAATAAAAACTAAATAAGCATTGTAAACACCATACAATACTTATTTCATTATTATTATTATGTATTATTATTATTATTATTATATCATCATCTCTTACATCTGATTCATGCTTGTGCACATTCAAATTTAAAACTTGTAAATTTGCATGAAGAAGTTGAACAAGGTATGAAGATGCTATTGATAGTTTGCTATTGATAAAATAAATAAATAAACAAGCAAGCAAGCATCACATATATATAAGATATTTATTTCATTATTATTATTAATATTTTACTTCCTACATCTCATTCATGCCTGTGCATACTCAAATTTAAGGCTTTTAAACTTGATGCATGAAGAAATTGCACAAGCTGTGAAATGATGCCGAACACTTTCTTGACTGGTCCAGAATGTTCATTTTCGGGTGATCTATTCCTTCAAAAGCCTTTATGTCAGGTGTTTGCTGTCTTATGGTCCCTGCAGTATCTCACCCTGTGCCCAGCTCTCGTGAGTCACTGCTTTCTGCTGGAACTTCTCAGCCAAATGCTCCACACGCTCCAGACGCCTGATCTCACTGAGCAGCCACTCCTCATAACCCTTCTCTGCCTGATCCAGACCCTGCCACGCCGCCGCGATGTCCTGCACAAAAACACACAATAACATCTCACAGAGTAGTAAAAACAAGTTGTCACACACACACACTCACACACACACACAGGTTAACTCACGCTAATGACAGGATCTCTGTGTGTGTGTGTGTGTGTGTGTCTGCGTGTGTGTGCGTGTGAGTTATCTGCCCAATAACAAATCCAGCGGCTCAGATGGTGTTACTTACGAGAATCTGAAAGCCACTAGGCAAACATCCTGCTACATATTGAAGAGCATATTTAACACCTGTTTGATTAATGGTAAAGTTCCTAGTTCATGGAAGGGAGCACTCATTTATAGAATACCGAAGAAAGACAATGTACCAGAAGACCCCTCAACATGGAGAGATATCTCACTATTGCCATCTGTATACAAAGTCTTTATGAAGTGTCTGCTTTCAAGAATACTGCCTTGGCTGGTTGATGCTGGAATTTTGTCTAACAAGCAAAAAGCTTATATTGAGCGACAAGGCATGAATGAGCATGTTTTTTGCTTAAAAACTGCCATTGACGATTTTAAGCACGAATCTGCTAAGCTATATTTTGTCTTCCTTGACTTTAGAGATGCCTTTGGCACATTGCCTCATAGTGTCATGATTAATGCATTGGAAGCGATACAGCTCACTAAGATCTATGTGGACATAATAAAAGATGTATATAGTGACTCCTACCTACAAGTGATCTGTGGAAAAGACCTCACTAGACCAATACCACTTGAGGTAGGAATCAAAACTGGCTGTCCATGGAGTGCTGTAAACTTTATCATTGCAATAAATCAATGGCTAAAATGGCTCTGCGCACATGCCTCGCCCCACGTCCTGTCACCGAACCCAGTCCAGGGCTATGCTGATGATGTGGTTGTCGCATCCCGAGATGAAGGTGTGATTAAAAACATGTTGTCATGCACTGACAAATTCCTGACATGGTCTGGCCGGCAAGTAAAGCACAGTAAATGTGCAGTTTTCTATGAGAGGAGGAGCGGTGGCAATCGTTGGTATAGATCAAGGCCCAACCAACCCCCCTCTTTTACCATCTTAGACCAGCCACTCAGAGTGTACACTAGACATGAGACCTACAACTACCTGAGTCACAAGTTTAACATTGCTGGAGAATGGAGTGCGCAAGTAACTGACATGGCACATCAGTTTATGACCAGACTGGATTTCGTTGACGCATCACCTCTTCCCATTATTCTAAAAGTGCAAGCAATAAGAGACAATAATAGCTTTTTCTAAAATTCAACATCTTTTTGCAAATGTCCATATTTCACAAAATGTATTGCGTGAAATGGACAATAAAACCGTAAACGTGGTTAAGAAATGGCTTTGTCTCAACACACATTCCACAAGATGATTTATCTTCCAGAAGAGACAGGATGGGGGGCTTGGAGTTCCAAACTGCATGTGGGAGTATATAGCCACAAGCCAGTCTCACCTTACCAACATGCTAAATTGTGATGACATCAGCGTGGGGCAAATGGCCAGAGCATCCTTACTGCTGGATTTTAAAAGACGGAAGGTGCTACACGCATGCGGTGGGGAAGACAGCTTCCTGGGATTTAAAAGAAAGACCAATGGAAAGCTGGATGGACGGGCACAGGGATTTGGTGTGTCGTCAGACTGGCCAGACTTAAACGACCTATGCTGGAGGACAGGTACTGAACTGAAGTGGACCTCCCACTGCCAACCTGTAGAGGTCTCTGATGCAGTCGTAGAGGACCCATCTGTCATCGTGGAAGCCAGGCTGCACCATAACAACAGTGTTCACCTGCTCCAGCCTAGAACATCAAGGCAGACTCTCATGTCTATTCAAAGAGCCCAAAATATGGAGTACTGGCCCAGTCTAAAACTCCAGGGAAAGTTGGCAAAATTGCCCTGCGCGGACCACTTTGCATCACACACCATTTACAGCAATGCCACCATCAGAGAGGAGATCCTCACTTTCTGTGTAAAAGCACGTCTGCAGGTTCTTCCTACAAAATACAACTTATCACTGTGGTTTCCCTCCTCTGCCTGCTGCATGACCCCCTCAACATCTGGAGTCAGTAGCCCACATTATGAACAGTTGCTCATCATTTAAAGGACTATACATTGCTAGACATGACAGACTTGTGGACCTCATTGCTGCTCAGATTCCCTGCGTGGCTGATGAGCAGATCTTTAAACACACTACTGCACAGTCTGAATGGTTTAACTCACCTGCAAACACTTTTCTAGGATTTGCTAATACACCAGATATCGTTAACATCTCTCAGAATGGCAAAACAGTCACACTATTTGAGGTGTCATGTGCATTTGACTTGTTTATGGAGGATTCTTACTGCTCGAAGACTTTAAAATATCAGTCATTGATATCTACCATTGAGAACCTTGGGTACAAATGCCAGCTTATTGTGCTAGTGTTTGGTAGTCTAGGTCATGTACACAGGCTGGCGATCCGTGGACTTTGCCTGGGGGGGCTATGTAAAACAAGGGCTAAACAGTTGACAAAGTACTGTTCAATCTCAGCAATTATAGGAAGCATGTTTATTTGAAAAAGGCTATGTTTCCTGTACCCTTAGAACTGTATAATCCATAACAATGTGCTGATTTGTTTTAATCTGTTGGATCTTTCAAAAAATTTGATTCCTAATGAAATTTGACTTGTAATGTGGAATCAAATAAAGTGTATAAAATGTGTCTTACAGACACCATCTTCCCCTCAGAGGGCATGAATGCGGGTCTGTGGCTGATGTGGAGTTTGGTCTGCAGTGTGTTGAAGCTGATCTCCAGCTGGCATTTCTCCTGGACTTTGGGTGGTTTGTGTATGCGGCGATAGTCTCTGAAATCCTCCAGCTTACGCCTCATGGCCGCCATCGTGTTTTCAGGGGTTCGTTTCTCCAGCCACGGCGTGGTGCGACAGATCCACTCCAGCAACTACAGGACACACGAGAAACATATATATACTATACAAAATGTATATATATACACTAGCATTCAAAAGTTTGGGGTCGCAAAATGTTTAATGTTTTTGAAAGTGTCTCTTCTGCTCACCAAGGCTGCATTTATTTGATCAAAAATACTGTAAAATAGTGAAATATTATTACAATGTAAAATAGCTGTTTTCTATGTGAATATCTGTTAAACTGTAATTTATTTCTGTGATGCGCAGCTGAATTTTCAGCATCATTACTGCAGTCTTCAGTGTCACATGATCCTTCAGAAATCATTCTAATATGCTGATTTGCTGCACAAGAAACATTTCTGATTATTATCAATGTTGAAAACAGTTGTGCTGCACAATATTTTTGTGGAAACTGTGACACATTTTATTTTTCAGGATTCACAGATGAATAGAATGTTCAAAAAACAGCATTTATTTGAAATAGAAATCTTTTGTAACATTAGAAATGTCTTTATCATCACTTTTGATCAATTTAATGCATCCTTGATGAATAAAAGTATTAATTTATTTTAAAAAATATTTAATATATTATATATAAATGTGTGTGTGTGTGTGTGTGTGTATATACAGTCAAAGCAAAAATTATTCAGACACCAGATATAATTTTTGATTTTTTTTTTTTTTTTACTAGTGGGTGCAGGACACTATAGTTGATTTATGTAAGTGAGGATAGCAAAATAAAGTAAACTGTAACATATTATACCCTAAAATTCTTCATACAGTGGACTACCAGTAAAATTGAAAAAGATTTTGGACCAAAAATTTGATTTGACACTTTGACCTGACCATGTTTTGTTACATACCTTTCTATCAAAGTTATCTGACATTATCAAGATGAATTTGTTCTGACAGTTTAACTTGTTTAACGAGTTCTTGTCATATTTTATTACCATTTTCTAAACTATAGCGAATAAACTGTGATAATGTGAGAAATGTTGAAGGTGTCTGAATAAATTTTTGTTTGAAAGCCTGTAATTAATGCATTTACTCTGAAATTTAAAGCAGATTGTATTTATGTATTTAGTTATTATTATTTTAATTTAGTTACTATTTTATAAAAAAAAATTGAAAAAAATAATTATAAAATATTATATATATATATATATATATGTATATATATATATATATATATATATATATATATATATATATAACAAGTGTATATATCTCATATATGGCAAAACCATATATGTGTTTTTTGTGTTGTTGTTGTACCTCACTGGCCAGTCGTTCATATTCTTCCATTAGTTTCTCATTTTCCTGATTCACTCCAAGCACTTTACAGATTCTGTTAGCTGCTGTTTCTGCCTATAAACACACACAGAGGTCACATGACATCTGCAACTACCTATAATGCACCTGTCTTCTTTTAATCAGATAAATGCATAGCTTAAAGTTAGTGCAGAAGTACCTGTTCTGCTCCAGCAAACGCATGATAGAAGCAGGACACATACGTCATGATGGCCCGTTCATCAGGCTTCGGGGTGTTAATGATGTCTGGAGCACACAGAGACATTTAAACTCACAACTACAAGAACAAACACTGTGACAAATGCTTAAAACACTGCAACGATGAACGTTCAGAACGCTTAACCTTAAAAACAATGATCTAAATGTGACCCTGGACCACAAAACCAGTCATAAGGGTCAATTTAGATTTATACATCATCTGAAAGCTAATTAGGATAGGACAATATTTGGCTGAGATACAAGTATTTGAAAATCTGGAATCTGAGGGTGCAAAAAAATCTAAATATTGAGAAAATCGCCTTTAAAATTGTCCAAATGAAGTCCTTAGCAATGCATATTACTAATCAAAAATTAAGTTTTTGATATATTTATGGTAGGAAGTTTACAAAATATCCTCATGTAACATGATCTTTACTTAATATCCTAATGATTTTTGGCATAAAAGAAAAATTTATAATTCTGACCCATACAATGTATTGTTGGCTATTGCTACAAATATACCTGTGCTACTTATGACTGCTTTTGTGCTCCAGGGTCACATATGAGTCCACTATTACACACACATCAGAGGGGAACATTTGCATTGCATTCTGGGATGGTTTGCTGAAGGCCGTCAGGTCATGAGGTGCATAATCGTAACGTGACACGCAGACAGCTGTGTTCGCTAAATCTGCTCCTGAGTTCAGCAGGACTGTATTGTTGTATAATAATAATACAGCCATCACGTGACTTTCCTGTGTGTGTTACGATCAGAGGGCAGACACATTTAGAACGCACATTTAATATCTTCACATACATGATTACTGTATTTATTATTACAAACTGCTGACAAAATCAAACACCTGCCGTTGCATATTCAATATTAATGCAACAAAATGCAACCAGGGTTATTGTTGTTAACTAAAACTAAAACCATAAAAAAAATTCATTACTTGAAACAAAATAAACATTAACTGAAATAAAATATTTTTAAAACACCTAAACTCATTTTATTTCAGCTAGTTTCCAAGGCAACATTTCTTATTTTACTAATAAATAAAATTAATACAATTGATTAATACTAAAATGTATTCATAAACAAACTAATAAACATGAAAAAAACACACAACAAAATTACTAAAATATATATTTTAATATTTTTAAAAAACATATATATTTAAAAATATCTATATTTTACTATAATTTATATGAAAATTAACAAACTAATTAAAAAAACAAATAAAAACTGTAATAGTGATACTAAAATAACACTGTCTCCTGAAGCCTGAAAGAGGGTTATTATCATTAGCTAAAACTAAAATTAAAAGCATAAAAAAGTTATTATTTGAAAAGAAAAGGTTAACTGAAATAAAATATTAAAAAACTTAAACTTAAATTTCAGATTGCTGCCAATGCAGAATTTCTTATTTTCTTTTAGTTTAACTTGAAGTGATAAAATAACTAAAATTAAATAAACTAAAACTAATAAATAAAAATGAATGAAAACTATATAAACATATTTAAAAGACCTACTGAAAATGACAAAAACACAACAAAATTACTAAAATTGAAGTGAAAAGAGAAAATGTTAAAAAATAAAATCTAATTCAGAACATTAACACCACTATAATAGTATTTTAATGATACTAAAATGGCAGCTTCTGGCAACTAGAAGATGCAAAAAATACCATTAATAATAAATGTAAATTATTAAAAAGTGAGTGTCAGAGTTTTATAATCCTTTATTATAAATGCTTTACCTTCGGGGTCCAGCATTTTTGGGATGTCCAAGTGTTTCTCTGCAATTTCTAAAGCCAGACTGAGATTTCCAAGAGGATCGTCCTGCACAGAGAAAACCAGAGCAATGAACTTATGATGGGTTTGTTTGAATTCAATACAGAACTACATCTGTGCAACATTTCAAACACATTTCAGTGATTAACAAAAGCTTCTGACAGGGTTACTATAGTTAACTAAAACTAAAACCATAAAAAGCATTTGTGTTACTCGAAATTAAACAAATGTTCAAATATAAAATATAAACAAAATAAAATATATTAAAACATATTTTAGAATATTTTCAATATTCTGAAAAAAATATTTTCAGGAATAACAACAAAAAATATACATTTAAAAAAAATGATTAAAAATATAAAATTACCTAACTTTTTAAAGAAGTTAATGGAGAATGAAAATATAAAAATAAAAACAAAAAATGAATATAAATTATAATATAAAAATAAAACAAATCAAAATTAATAAAAAATTTTAATCATGTCTGAGTGATGCTAAAATGTCTCTTGAAGTGCTTTAATTCTTGAAGGTTGAGATCAGGGTTGCCAAGTCCTTGGCTTTACAGCAAAAGTGGGCTACTTTTACACTGTTGCCATGGGTTGTGTTTTCGTTTGGAGGTTAAAGCGAACTCCCTCCACTCTCCAGAACACTATTTAGACAGAGTTGACCTCAGACAAAGGGGAAAATCACAGATAAAATTGCTATTGGGCTAGTTTTAAATTGAGACCTGGCAACCCTGGCTGAAATTAGAACATGACGCTCTTCATGCGATTCAAAGGCTGTGGACAGACTGTTAACCGGTTCTGGTTGCAGACGCGGTCTTCAGGATTATCGGTCAGTCTGAGGATTCAAGCAGAACTGCTAAAGCCTTCAGTCCACGATCAAATGACTCACATGATTCAGAGCAGAGAAAGCGGTCAGCTCTGTAAATAGAGCATCTGTTACAGAAAACCTGCTGTTGCAGTCTTTAGCAAAACCACCCGGGAAAAAGTTCTCATCCCTCAGTTTGGTAAAAGCACAAATAATGTGCATTTGAATCTGTGGTGCAGGATATTTTCAAATCAGAAATGTGAAGCTTGTATTTTTGTTAAAGCACCAGTGTTTAAGACTATAACCAAAAGTTCATGACTGAGAACAGCAGGCGCAACACTAGAAAGACTTTACAGATCAATACACATATTTAAAAAATGTAAACAAGTTTTGCATTTGAAGCCTGTGAATGATTTGTATGTGCATTAGCTACTATATAATCACAATTACTTTTATCAAACTGCACTGTACGAAATGATTTGGGACTAGCTGAAATGATTGTCTGTCATAAATACATGCTATTTATCCAACCAATGCATTCAGCTATTGATTTCACATCAATCTCATCTTACACTGTGATATGATTAGTAATAAGAATACAAACGGCATCCCAAAACCAGGGTTATTATCATTAAGTAAAACTATTAAAATATTTTAGTTAATTGAAATAAAGCTGAAATAAAATAAAATATAAATATTAGATGAAAAACTTATTTCAGTCATTTCTAATTTTCATTTAATTAAAGTCAAAGCTCTAAAATTATTGGAAATAAAATAAAACATTGAAATTAATTAAAACAAACAAATAAATAATTAAAATTAATAATGAAGTTAAAGTAAATTAAACCTAAATATCAATATAAAAAAATGACAAAAGCACATATCAAAATGATTAAAAATGTAACTAAAATTAAAATGGAAACTTAAAGTGTAAACATAAATGCGAATTCAGACTATTAATAAAAACTATAATAGTATATACAACTATTAAAATATTTTTGTTAATTGAAATAAGCTGAAAAAAAATATTAGATGAAAACTTATTTCAGTCATTTCTATTTTTTGTTTAGCTTAAGTCAAATTGCTAAAATTACTGGAAATAAAATAAAAAATTTAATAAAATAAACATTTGATAATAAATAAATAGATAATATTACATAAATAAATAAATAAATATTTGTGAACTAAAACTAATACTAAAAATAACACATGCACAACATTATTAAAAATGTAACTAAAATCAAAACTGAAAGTATAAAAATAAATGCTAATTCAAAATATTAATAAAATCTATAATAGTATATAAAAAAATACTTAAACTTTAAACTCAACAGCGCTGCATGTCCAGCGGTTTGTGCTGGTGATTTTGTAAGTGAGTTATCTGTTAGTTAGTTAAGTCACTCACACACAGGTTGAGTCAGTAACTATCTTGCGCTGCTGAACAGAGACCTTGTTGAGTTTGGAGTAGTCGATCAGGTCTGGTCTGTGTCTGTGGATGAGCGCACAGAACGCGAGACCGTCCTTCCAGCTGAACCAGGGAAACAGACATTAGCAAAACTGGAGAATTTCAGATTTCTTTGGCATAGTCTGAATTTTCCAACCTAGAAAGCTGGATTTTCCTTACAAATTAGGGACGCTCATATTGACTGTTTAACCGTTAACCTACAGTAAGAATTTTAACTGATTGATACTATCAGTTAAATGGTTTAAAAGGATTTTTTTCTACAATTTTTTTTTACGTTTGCTGCATGGTGAAAGAAAACATAATGCAATAGAAGTTATTTGTTTACTCACGGGTGCGTGCCTAGGCTATACACAGACATATTTTGCTATTACAAATGACACAATGATCAAATCACTTCAATAAAAGCATAAGGAAGACCTCAAGTGAACATATGCACAGATGAAAATAAACTGTATTTTCGTGTGTGTACCTGCAGTGGAAGTTCTGTACATTGACGTTCCTGTATGGGGCCGTTTTCCTCTGACACCACAGCAGGAGCCCTTCTTTAGCAGATGTTTCTGACAGAGAATCAGTGTTATCTGCATGTGTAATGTGTGTTTGTTTCATGAGATGCAGTCTGTGTGAGTCTCTCTTTACCCTCCACTGAGATGTCCTGGATGGCGAAGCGGAGGATGATGGTCCAGATCATTCCCAGAGTCATCTTCACATTCCCATCAACGATCTCTGAGGAGCAACACACACGCTTCAGTTTGAGCTCTAAGACCGTCATGATCAGGACATTTGACTGGCTTAATTCATGCAAAATAACTGTGATTAATGTAATATTACACAGGGAAGAATTTATATTTTAAATAATATTTTAAATATTAAAATCTGCCAGAATATAATAAATGAAATTAAATATTTAAATAATATTATATATATATATATATATATATATATATATATATATATATATATATATATATATATATATATATAAATTAAAATTTAAAAAAGAAATTGCACTTCATTATATCTTTGTCTATTTCTGTGTGTGTGTAAAAACATGACTGGAGAAACATGACAAATTCCATGGCATTTCTATATCTACTTAAAATCTGGATATTTCTCCAAGTTCATTGTATTTCACTGTATTCTGAAGTATTTCAAATAATAATAATCAATATTGTGGTTCTGATATCCACCCCACCCCCCCCCCCCCCCCTATAAATATACATATTTTTTAAATGAAATAAATAAAAAATATATACAAATGGAAGCACAAGTATTTCAGATAATAATAATCAATATTACAGTATGAAACTCTGATGTTCCAAAAAAAATGTAATATGTAAATATTAAAATGAAATATAATATAATATAATATAGATAGATAGATAGATAGATAGATAGATAGATAGATAGATAGATATAGATTTGATCCAATATATATGATATATATAAATAAAAAATTGAAATATGAAATATAAACTGAAAATAAACTGAAAAACTTGAATGAAATATAAACTGCAAATATTATAATGTTTTAAATTTAAAATAATATTATTAATATCTTCAAAAATAAAGAATCAAATGATTAATATCGAATCAAATATTAATATAAAATGAATCAAATGTCAATGTGAATTGGATCAAATCTAATTGTTCTGAATTGCGAATCAAAAATCTATGAATCATGAATCAAACTGATTTGCTGTCTTCTCAAAAATTTGCATGCCTCCTGATTGCAGTTACGATCAAATCATAATCACAATGCAGCTGTGACGGGCCTGTAGACTGGGATTTTAATACATTTAGAAAATGCCAAACATCTAGCAACAAAAACAGAGTCGAGATATGAGCATAAAGCAGTCAAACTCTCAAAAGTTCTCATTATTTGCTTCTGAGATTCAGTTCTCCATAATGTTCTGTTGTATTTCTCTCACCCTCGGCGCCGATGGACACAAGCTTGACTCCTTTACTGGTGATGTAGTCCAGAGCTTTGTTCACATTGGCGATTTTGTGAAAGCGCATCTTTCCTCTGTCCGGTCTGGGAAGCCTTTCACCTGCAGGAAAACCAGCGGTCAGTGAGAGACAGAAGAAGAGCAAGTGTCCTCCTGAGGAGCTCTGAAGTACCTGAGATGACCTCCAGCAGCAGCATCAGCTTCAGCCCGTTCCTCAAATCCTCCTCGATGTTCTCGATCTGCGTTCCTGCTTTCCTCAGGTGAGAGTTACACCAGGCCGTGAACGTCTGACACACACACACACACACACACACATACACACTTTAGTGTTTACTTCACATACAAATACAAGTATTTACACATAACATTTTGGTTCAGAATTAGGAAAAATTAATTCCAATTCCAGAATCAGATACTTAAGGTCAGGAACCAGATACTTGTAAAATTCAAATTTAAATTCCATCAGTCAGTTCCTGTGTGCGCATCTTTTTTCTTTTCTTTTTTTAGGTGACGAAAAGGGGCTGTTAAAAATGTACACTCTTAAAAATAAAGGTGCTTCACGATGCCATAGAATAACCTTTTTGTCTAAATGGTTCCATAAAGAACCTTTAACATCTGCAGAACCTTTCTGTTTCACAAAAGGTTCTTTGTGGTGAAAGAAGGTTCTTCAGATTATAAAAAGGTATGAAAGAGATGGTTCTTTAAAGAACCTTTGACTGAATGGTTCTTTGTGGAACCAAAAATGGCTCTTCTATGGCAACGCTTGAAGAACCTTTTGAGGCACCTTTATTTTTAAGAGTGTATTTGTCTTTGAATCATTCATTCAAGAGATTCATTCAAAAACACTGATTCGTTCAGTTATGAAACAAGTCAATCTTGAGTCATTGAATCATTCCATTCAGAAATTCCATCATATTTTGTTTATTTGTCTAATATTTTTTCTTCAGAATTGTGAGAGAACTACAACCTCCATTAAAAAAAAGTCTCAATTTATCCAGAATCCTGCAGCTCTATTTTGCACACAAACAGCTCTTAATCGAGTCCGGTTTTTATGTAATCGTCTGTTTTTTGTTGATGGTATTTAACAGCAAGTAAATGTTTTGTAAAAAGAGACACAGAATAAATATGTTTGATATCTAAATGTTTGACTTTAACCACATTGGAATTGAAACTGCGAATCGATAAGAATCGGAATCAATAAGCAGAATCGGAATTGTAAGTGATAAAATTCAAATGATACCCAACCCTATTCAGCAACAACGAATTCTGTAAAAAAATTATGGTTTAGACCAAGGGCGTAGGTTTGATTTTGGCATTTGGACATAATGGCAGACAACAGACATTTAATTGTTTGATCAAAATAATTTCTAGGGACAATTTAGTAGTGTCTGGTGTTGGTAGGATCATGTCATAATGTCTCTACTAAATTCTACACCCTTGAAAATCATCACAAGCGACGTCCGACTTTGGAGACTATAGTTCTCTCCTTAAATATGAAGAGCTCAAACAACAGATTAATGAGTTACTCCAAATTTCACAAAAAGCTTATGGATGTGATTATAATATAAGTCAGACATTGAAGTAAGTTGCTGTTTTTGTCTCTTCTGAGAAAGATTCATTCACTTGTTTTGTACACAGAGACATTTTGCTCAGATTTTTTAATGTTCATCTCATTTTGTAAGTGACTTTTCTTTCTGTTTTAAAGATGTTTTCTTTGGATTGCTTGACTACTCAAAAGAGAATATAGGAAAATATAACTTAATTCATTTATGATTTGTGTGAGATAAAATTTATGCTAAAAATATGGTTACTACATTTTTACTATAGTAAAACCATGGCTAATTTTCTTAAGGGATTTGTATTTGTCAGGGGTTAAAGCGGAAAAAAATCCTGAGTGTATGGACACATACACAGGGTTATTTGATGACAAAAGTAATTTGTAAATATTAGTAAAAATATTAGTTTAAAAAAAAAAAAAAAAAAAACAACATTTGAAAGTTATTTTCCTTGAAATAAACTAGTTACATATCTGCCATTGCCATTACCCTTTTACAGGCTCAGACTTCAGATTATGGTGGGCTATTTGAAATAGCAATACCAAGAAAGGTTACTCACTACAATATGGTGCAAACACACGTTACATTTAGGATGCTTTTGATATCAAGTTTTGCTGGTTAGCTTTGTCCTTGACAGGGTACAAGATGACCTACAATCTAAAACATGAAATTTCTGAAATTGTTTTGTTCAAAACAAAGAATGGTAAATTAAATACTAGGAAATGAATATAAAATAGGAAATATACAAAGACAGTTTACTACAGAAAACTACAGTACAGTTCAATTAACAGCAACAAAAACATTAAAATGCTCCAAGAACTGGTAACTTAAGCAGAGTTCGTACAGATACTGCAAAATGAAATTCCAAGACTTTAAGCAATCATTTTTAGTTTTCAAGGACTAAAATCAGAGATCTCACTTATCAAACTAAATTGTTATTATCTTTCAAATTCTAATTAATAAACTAATAAAACAAAATGGTACAAATAGCACATGCAAAGAATGCAATGACTGTGGCAACTTTAACAGTTGAAATTATACTATAGCAAATTTATCACTTTCCTTATTCAAACTGATTTTTTTTTTTTGATGAACATATGATTGACCTGAAGAATGAAAGCTACATCATACACTTTGAAACTTATGAGCTATATCAAGCTCGTAGACACAAGGGTTAAACCCGCTCCGAAGTTCCGATCTGAATCAAAAGATATTTATATATATTTTAAATAATTTCTTGAATTTAAAAAAAAAAAAAAAAGATTAAAAAAAAAAAAAAAAAAAAAAAAAAAAGTTTGGAGTACATTTTACAAGAACATACAAGAAAATTTCAGTTTTTGTACTTCAAAATTTCACATTTAATTCAATGTGTTACTCACTGTTTCTTTGTACCAATTTACTAGCAATTTCTGAGTGAAAATTGCTTCTACACCACATTCATTATGCTGAACGTCTCGGTTACGTATGTAACCCTCGTTCCCTGGAGGAGGGAACGGAGACGTCATGTCGGATGACCGATGAAATTGGGATCTCGCCAGAGAGACCAATCCACTTCGAGTCTAACTAAACGAGCCAATGGACATTGGCATGTGATTATTTCATCCAGCTGCCGCTGATCACAGCGTGAGCATAAGAGGCAGCTGGTGCACCGCATTAATTCATGCTTTCTCTGAGGAGCCGAGCCGGTGACCCGGCAGCTCAGCGGTGGTACAGCACTGCCAGTTAAACCTGACGAATACTTACAGGCCCGTGAGGGGAGACACGGATCACCCCGCAGAGTGGTAGTGGCTGTTGGACACAGTTGCATGGCCACAGACCGCTCCACCGAGGGGATGCCCGGATACCCCAAAGCAGCCCCACCATCTAGGGTGGTGAGAGCGGAGGAGCCACAAGATTTGTTTCGGGCAGTGAAAGGTGCCTTCCACGATCTTGTAAGCTCCTCATGCACTTCCGGAAAGAATGGCACCAGAGGGGGGAGCTGAGAACCAATGCGACCCCCACCGAGAAACCACTCGTCCAGCCTCGAAGGATCGGGACGCAGTGGAGGATTCCACGCAAGCCCGACATTCTCGGCGGCCCGGGAAAGCATAGCCGTCATCTCTGGGTCTGGCTCGGACAACGCTACCACACCCGAAGGGGGCAACGCAGCTGGGTCGTCATCCCCGGAGAGAGAGGGCACGCCCTCCGATGCAGTGACCGACATCTGGTCATCAGAGGAGGCACTGAAGGAAACGCATGGTGCACCCCGTTCAGCAGAGGGCCCAGCGCGCTCCTTCGGCCGCTCCACCGGCTGCAGAGTTCTTGAAGGGTGAGGAGCTCCACTTGGGGAAGCCCTCACCGTAATCCTCAAATCACCTCAGACTCCACCGGATCCAGCGGCGTGCACGCCGGACTGCAGCAGAGGCAGAGGAACTCCGCCATGTTTGACATAGCGGAGTCTATTACGCAACTCCGAGATGGTCATGTCCCCGCAAGAAGAACATGAACCATCCACTAAAGCCTCCTCAGCGTGCTGAATGCCCAGACACGTGAAGCAGCGATCGTTACCGTCCTGAGGCGCCAGGAAACGACCACACCCAGAAACGCACGGGTTATAAGACATCTTTAAAAAGACGCAATCACCCGTGATACTCTTTTAGAGAAACTGCTCTTTTAGTGCTGAAGCACGCAGGGGAGCTGGCCACCGCACACTCCTAGTGTGGCTGTCAGCAGGAAGACAATCTTTCTCTCCCGGACACTGTGACCACCGCTGCTGCACCGTATCGCCCACTCTCGTCTAGCAGAACACTCTCTAGGAAAGGAGAGCAGTAGCTTCAACCACTACCGCTCAGCTCCGAAGTGAAAGGATGAATTAATGCGGTGCACCAGCTGCCTCTTATGCTCACGCTGTGATCAGCGGCAGCTGGATGCAATAATCACATGCCGATGTCCATTGGCTCGTTTAGTTACACTCGAAGTGGATTGATCTCTCTGGCGAGATCCCAATTCCGTCAGTCATCCGACGTGACTCGGAGTGACTGACTGAAAGGGGAACTGATGGTGTAAAGCGTGCATTTCACATCTGAATGTGATTTTGCAGCTATTTTGGAGGATCTACTTCACCTGAAACAAAAGTAGCCTAAAACAGAGAGTAAATAACTATTTGGCTAATGGTTGAGATCAAAACCATGTCTGAGCACAGGATGTCCCTCTATCAATAACAGCCGCTCTGTTCCTCATAAATCACACGTGTTCTGAAACACGAGTGAACCTATAAAGTGAAGCACAAATGCCAGAGCAAAACCGCTGCTGACGAGAAGTGATGACAGCCAAAGTTTGGCATCAGCACTGCATTCACCTGTCAGTTCACAGAAAGGAGATTAATCGCATGCACAAAGACACACATCACATCCAGAAGTGCAGCTGATGAGCCGAGTGAACCACACACGCAAGGACAAAACCAGCCCTGCACAACTCACTGCTGCTGCACTCAGTGAAATCAACAATTCATTTACAATCAACACTTTAGTGAAATCAACAATGCATTTAAATGCAAAATGATAATGACAAACTCATTGGCCATTTTTATCTTGCTTAAGTTTCTATAAACTTTACAGAGCAAACGGACCAACATATTTAAGCAAAGCAGAGGACGATGGTCCAGATCTTCACATCTATCAGGACAGCTTAAATTTCATGCTGTCATGAAAAAAATTTCAATAACTGTGATTATGGAAAAATTACATAGGGTAAAATGAATATTATAAACATTAACATATTTTAAATATTAAATTAGTTGCAATTTAAATTTTTGCCTACTTTTCATATATATTTTCTTAGATTAAATATATAAAATATATAATGTATGAAAATATAAATAAGAGATCACATTCCATTGCAACATTTTTTTAAATATATTTTAAAATATTATTTAAATATTATAATATTTGCATTTTATATTTTATTATATTTAGTTTTGCTTATTTTTATACATAATTATTTAAATTAACAATATAAAAATATATATAAAATATTTTATATAACATGTATAAATGTATTATATAACATATATACAACAATATAAAAAGTCCACTTTGCATTGCACTGTTTTTAAAAATATTAAAAATATATACAAATTGCATTTTACATATTTTATTGAAAAATTATATTTTGTTTTCCTACCTATATATATATATATATATATATATATATATATATATATATATATATATATATATATATATATACTCTCTATATATACATCTGTCTTTGGTTCGGCATGTTTTCTCGCTGCGGTCAGACGGATGTTTGTACACTTTTACAAGCGCTCAGGATTCCCATTGTGCCTCTCACGTATATAAATAAAGAGAGTTGAGTTCAGAACGTCTTACAATCATTACTGAATAACAAAAACCAGTCAGACAGACTGAACTCCTCGTGCAGTGATTTATTGTGTAATAATGTTTGCAGAACGAACTTCCCTCCAAGAGTTCGGCTTAAAAGGAGAGGTGACAGAGTTCAGGTGTGAATGCAGCATGAAGGACAGAGGATTAGTGAGCGACTCTTACACTGATAAAATTAGAGCAGCAGCTTCATCTGTCCATAGATCTCATGCCACACACACACACACACACACACACTCTCTCTCACACACACACACTCAAACACACACACACAGAGACACACACACATACTCAAACACACACACACACACACACACACACACACATACACTCAGAGCTATTGTTAGAGGACACACACACATTAACAAATACACAAACAGACATGCAAATCAGGACATATCATAGACTTCTATTGTTTTTAACACAGCATTTATAAATACTAGATCCAACTACACCTAAAATATTTACAAATTACTTTTAATTAATTATAAGTTTGCTTAATGTACTTTTGAGATCTTTTAAAATTATTATAAATTATAATTGATTTTTAGATTTTATCTTATTTGACTTCACTTGATTTTTTTATTTATTTATTACATTAATAAATAATAATACATATAATAATATGTAGATGAACAATTAATAAACCAAATAAAACATATAAAAATAAGGAATAAATAATAAAATATGATTACGATTAAAATGTTTTGATTAAAATTTTTATATTTTACTTAACTTCACTTGATTTTTTTATTTATTAATAACATTTGAAACATTTGCATATGAAATTTGCATAAATAAAATCAACTTGCTTACTGTTTATTCATTTTATTTCTTGTGTTACATTTGATATTTATATTGTTATTTTACACTACTGATTTAGAAATATTTAGAAATTACTTTTTAATAACCCTAATAACTCTTTTTAAAGTAGTACTTGTACATTTTTTTAATTGTTATAAATGATCACTGATTTTTAAACTTGATCTTATTTGACTTGATTTTTATTTCCTCCTTTTTAATTAAAGTAAGTTTTGCATATGAAATGAGCTGTACAAATAAACTTGCTTATTGTCAATTAATTTACTTTATAGCTTCTGTTAAATTTGTGGATTGTTACATATATCACTCTGCACTTTTATCTTGCACTACTGATTATTTAAAAAAAATTATATATATATATATATATATATATATATATATATATATATATTTCATCATCTTCTGCATCTTAACTCTTGTTACAGTACTCCTTTAAATATTTTAAAATTGTTATAAATTATAATAATTTTTAAACTATCAAATTAGACGACTTTTATGTTTTAACTTCTCTTTTCAGTTTGACATGAAATGAGTTGTATAAATAAACTTTACTTGCTTATTGTCAGTTAATCTATTACTTGGATTCTTAATTTAGTCTCTACTTTTATTTTATTTTGTTTTTGTTATTATTATTATTTTTTAAACCATTCACTCCGTTTGCACCATTTATTGTTATTATTATTATTATGATTATTATTACTGACCTTCCTCTGCTGTTTCTCCCAGGCGGGGTCGAGCAGCAGGTCTCGGTCCCATTCATCCTCCTGGATCATATACTCATCCAAACCATATCCATTATTATTATTATTATACTGCATCTCCATCATCATCATCTTCATCAGCGGCGCGTCTCTCTGTGATCAGCTGTGCGTCTGCTGCGTCTACTGCTGCGGCTGATAACGGCACACGCCGCTGACGTCACCGCGCACCGGCTGAACACGTGACCGAACAGCGCTGGACAGAACAGCATCTTTACTCTCAAAACATTCTCATAAAAAAATGAAATGAAATGTTTAAAGAATGTCTGTTTTGTTTGTTGTTATTGTATGTGGATACACACACACGGACATTTATGTATGATGGAGATGTGTTTGGAAAAGTGTATATTTTGTCATATGCATTTTATTGTTCTCCATTTGAGTTTGTAAATTGATATTGTTCAATAAAAAAATAAACAAATAAACATTCTCATAAAAGACCGAAAACTATTAAAAAACATGGAAAAACTATATCCCCATTAATAAAATTAAAAGAATATCATATTTCAGTTGCAACTACAGTTACAGTTAAAACGTTCGATGCACAATTTAATGACTGTATGCGACATAATATTTAATTATTAATGTTTATAAAATTAAAAAGTAAATTAAAATCTATAAAAACTAATTAAGTCTACTTTCCATTGTGTTGTTTTTTTATAAATATTTAAAATAATTTTTGACATTTTATTTTTTAATATTTTGTTTTGCCTACACACACACACACACACACACACACACATGTAATAAAATGGAAAAAAACATATAAACATATATATATATATATATATATATATATATATATATACACACATACATAACGTATAAAAATATGAATAACAGTCCACTTTCCCTTGCATTGTTATTTACATATATTCAAATATTTGCATTTTATATTTCGTTTTGTGTATTTGTATATATATCTTTAAATATTTAGTTTTTATGCTCCAATGATAATCAAGCAGGCTTTTCGTCTGATCACTTTTAATTCACATATGTGTTATTGTGAGTTTCTGTCAAGGAAACCCAAAGGATGTTTGAGTGACACGCATGAATACAGACACAACGACAGACAAACACGTGTCAAAAAGTAGTTTTATTATGACAAATTTATCTTTTTGTTTGCGTGCTCTGCGTGAACGTTACGCAGCGTTGATACGGTTAAAGTGAATCATGTGACAGGAGGCGGGGCTTCCTGCGGTTGCTATGCAACGCGTTTTTAACCGCCGTGATGCGCGCCAGGCGAATGAAAGAAGAAACGAACGAAAACAAAACAAACTCTGAAAATTATTGTAATAATTAAATATATCTGTTAGATAAAAGGTATTTTCTTAAAGGTATTAGACAGAGACTCCGGCTGTACTGCGGTGAGTGTGAAAACATACTGTAGCTTCACGAAACATTTCTTGACAGGAACGTAGACTTGTTGATTAAGCCGCAGTTTTTATTTGAGGTGATTTAGGCGAGCTTTAATAACCGAATTTCTTTTTTAGCTCTGTTTGGCGTCTCATATTGAGAGAAATGGAGAGTTATGAGCAGTTTTACAGCAGGACTCTGAACTCGCTGCTGCCGCCTGCCTGCAGTACCGCACCGCGACCGCAGAGGGCGCTGTCCGCCATTCACTTCCGCGGCAGGAGACTCCTGCAGCCGCTGGTGAGAACCACCATAGAACATTTGCAGAAATAATACTGTGAATAAATATTATTTATTTGTATTTTATATATGTCTATGAGTACGACACTCACCTCACGTGACCCTTCATTCCTGATGATGCAAATAAGAGAAATATTAATAAATAATAATACAATTAATAAACCAAATAAAATATAGATAAATTACGAATAAACAATAAAATAAGATTAAAGTAAATAAAACGTAGATTAAAATAAATAAATAAATAAAAATAAATAAAACAAATAAGTAAAAAAGTCTAACAGTACAGTACTGAAATATTAACAAATAATAACGTATATATAATAATATATTAGATGAACAATTAATAAATAATAAAATATAGAAAAATAAGGAATAAGTAATACAATATGATTAAAGTAAATATAAATAGATAAAATAAGTAAATAAATAAATAAATAATATAACAGTAAAGTACTGACATTAATAATAATGCATATAATGTATAGATAAACAATTAATTAAAAAGAAAATGAGGAATAAATAATAAATAATTTAGTAAGATTAAAGTTTAAAAAATTACATTTAAATAAAGAAATATAAATACATAAAATCAATAAGTAAATCAAGAATAAATATAACTCTACAGTACTGTAATGGATATAAAAAAAATAATGCAACTTAATAGAAACTAAATATTTTCTAAATAATATTTTAGGCATATTTATAATATGTAAAGAAATTTCAAGAAGGCAGCATGTAGTTTATATTATTATTATTATTATTATTATTAAATCATTTAGGTCTTAAATAACCAAATGTTCTTGGAGACAAGTCTGACATGAGACAATAAGGATAATAATAATGCAATTCTAGAAACTAGATGCCATTATCTCCTTAATAATAATGCATATAAAAAAAAAATAAAAAAAAAATATATATATATATATATATATATATATATATATAAAGAATAACTAATAAATAATAAAAAGGTGAATAAAATAAATAAAAATGAGATTAAAATAAATAAATAAAAATAGATTAAAAATAAGTACATAAATGTATAACAATACAGTACTGGAATGGGTTTAATTTAAAAATGTGGCTTAATAGAAACTATATCTTTTCCAAATAATATTTTATATATATATACACACATATATATATACATACATTTTTCACAGTGTAAATTGTGTCTTTCTACAAGAAAAGATTGAAACCCCTGCACTAGTCAAGACTGAGGTGTGTTTATGTGTTGTGGTTCAGCGGTCGTCAGATTGTCTCGTGCTTTTGTTGTGTAACGCCACAGTCGCATAGAAACAGAGAATCACACGAGTAGTGAGTGTTGGTCAACACTAGTAACTCTGACCAGCGTGCTGAAAACTGCACAACCAACCAGCTCTTGGTAGGATTATCATTATAAACGTTAAATTTGATATAAATTTGATTATAATCTACTGCATGTTCAGTTTACAGAGTGAGACTGATGATAACAGACAGTGTGTGTCTGGGACTTTCATTTGGTCTTGAATGTTTTTAATGACTGGTTTTAAGTGTGTGTGTGCTGTAGGTGAATGAGGCTCTGCGTGTTCAGATGGCTGAAGACAGACAGACAGCAATGGAGAGAGACAGAAGGAGACAGACGCCAAAGACAGACGCTCTTCTGGAGCGAGTGCAACACATCCTCAACAACATTCAGGTCAGTTTCACACTGCTTTACACTGGACCACAGCTTTACTGCAAACTCTAAACATTACACTGCTCAACATCTACTAAACACACTCAACAGTTAGGGGTGTCCCTGATTTTTCATAGTTGAATCAGAATTTTCGAATCTTGCCGATAGTCGACTGATAGTCGAATCATATGTTTGGGGGCGGGGCTAAATACATTACATTCCATAGTCATAAATACTGACGTTAACACACAGGAACAATGTGTAACGGATGCCTCGCAGATAATGTTTACATTACAGTTAACATTAAACGTAAGCGAAACCCTAAGAATTCAGTGCTCTCATTATAACGTTATGTACATGACAGTAGTTAATAATCTTCTGCATTTCTGTTTTGAGCTGCGCGTGCTGAAGATGACCAGTGGAATGAAGCATTTGATAGCAGGTTTATAATCAATGGGATTTCACTTATCATTCATCTCATATAGAATACGCTTCGTTATTTACAACTAGGCTATCTGCACAGAATCCCCTGAATGCATAAGTGAACGTGTCTGCTCGACTCTGAATGAACTCATTTTGTGGACGCGTTCTTCTCATAACAACGTGCAGAAACAGGCAACTAAACTCTAAAAATTCACAGCGTTTAATTATAATAGTGTTCTCATTATAATGTTATGTATATGACAGTCCCAGTCATAGTTATTAATATTCTGCATTGTTGTTTGTAGTGCTCGCGCTGAAGAGATAATCACCGTATGGTAGGCTACAATGAAGCGCTTACTGCAGCGTAACTCAACCAAATGCATAAATAATATATACACGATATGTAAACCGGCTGAAATGTTTCTGATGTGTCTGAAATCACTTGTACCCTACCTGATCGAAAAAATCCAGTCTTGGATTTGAGTCTTGTTAAAGATTTAAATCCCTGCCGCCAAGATGCTCCTGTCGGTCACGGGTTATGGAAAGTGAAACTTCAATCTATAGGGGTGGTTGGATTTATTCACGCACATAAAAAATATTTCTTTAAAGCTTCCTTCTTTTCAGATTCTTATTTACAGCATTATCTTAATAGGCTGTATATTAACTTATTGGGAGAAAACCAGTAGTTCTGTATGAAGTCAGACATTTGAGCACCTCCATATAGCCAGAATGGCACGATCATAACCCCCCACGAATATTCGACAGTGAGATTGGGAGTCGAATCAGGCTCCTCCTATCCAAGCATCGAATCATCGACTATTCAGTGTCACCCCTGCTAACAATCAAAACACTTACTAAACAGGGCTTCGTTTCAGGGTTTGTACAACCTTCAGAAAGAGAAATTCAAGCACTTTTCAATGACTTTCAAATATTTCAAACAACCATTTCCAGCACTTTAATGCTCTAAGAATAATTCAATTTAAACTGTATTTTTAATTGGATTACCAAAATATACTTTGTGGTAAACAAATACTTATGTAAAAAATAAAAAACACTATAACCAGTAGATGGCAGCAGAGGAGCGCTTATTGGTTTATTAGTCATTCATTTCTACTTTTTGCTTTGTATTTTGAAATTATAAAATCACTATTATAAAATATCAAATCACCAAGAATTTTTTTTTTCAGAGTTTTGCTCTTTTTTGTGTATGAACTAAGAAAAGTCACAAAGTGCCTTGAAAAACAAACTTTTCTTCAGTTTGTGACAATTACCCATAGTGTTCCTTTTATAATCACTGAAGTTATCAGTTATATATAAAAATAATAGTAATTTTAATAAGAGTAATTTGCACGTTACTGTTGCTAATAAAAGTACATTTTGTATGCTTTCCAACTCAAGCTCAGTGCTTTACTGTCAAATGTGTATCACCAAGAAATAAATGTGTAATATTATTATTAACTGCACTTATTAATGCAAAACAATAGTAATTTTACAATTAAATTATCTGCTCCTGGCGCCACTATCTGTAGAACTTAGTGAAAGACAGAAAGACAGAGATCAGAAGCAAATATTATACAAATATTTAGTGTATACTGAAACAAGTAATGATTTTTATGATCAGAGCTTCACATTTAAAAAACAATTTTTCCAGAAAGAACGATACAATGTTCTGTTCATATGTGGAAATCTGAAGGTCTGTAATAGATCTTTGGCCTCCTATGAAATATTTTGAAAAATCATATCGTTATTCTAATCAAATGCATCGATCGCCATTTTGGTTGCATTAAATCAAATGTATGAAGTTGAATCAAACTCTAAAGAGTTTAAAATGAACTATGGATGTCATTCACATAATTTTCTGCAAAATTCAAATTAGTCATGGAAAGGCAGTGATACATTTTTGTTTTCATTTAGTATTTTCATTTACTTCATTTTATTTAATATAGAGACATTTGCAAATGTAAACAAAACTATTTAATATTGACTAGTGTATAGTGTATAGACTAATGTGTTTATTGTGATAAGCACTGAACAGCATTGACGTTTTGAATATTAACCTTATGTTGTTTTGTATATCTTAAACTATTTTGTGAAATAAATAACTTTATTTAACTTATAATAAGCTTTAATTTCGGGGTGCCAAAAAGGGATCTTGCCTAGAAATGGCCCTGCCAAAAACAACACTAAACTGCAGATGTAGTATATACAGTACACTGCTCATTTTGTGGCAGTATTTCAGATCTGTAAACGCAGACACACGTTGCTTGGAAAACTAGTTTAGGATTATAAGCGTGATTGAACACAAGCCACACACACATCCACCAACATGCACACCAATGGCATTTTAGAAGTATTGAGATATTATTAGTTTTTATTATTTTAACTATTTTTATATATTTTTTATTTTAATTTAAATTTTATCTTATTTTAAATTCTAAATAATTTTTTAAGTTAAAGTATTAGTAATTTTATTGTGTGTTTTGGTCATGTTTATTTTTTATTTTTGTATTTTGTTTATTCATTTATTTATTTATTTTTAATTGTCCATAGTTTTTATTTAATTTTAAAAATATAAAAAAAATTATTTAATTAATTAATATTTAATATAATTATATATATATATATATATATATATATGTGTGTGTGTGTGTGTGTGTGTGTGTGTATAATTAAGTATATATTTATTTAATATAATTTAATATAAAATTATATTTATATTAAATAGCATTTATTTAATTTTATTTAATTAAAAAATATATTATTTTTATATTTATTATAAAAATATTATCTTAGTTATTTTCGTATTTTATCATGCAAAACCAAATGAAAGTGAGAAATGCTGTTTTGGCAACTAGATGAAGCAGAAAATGTTTATATATTAAGTTTTTTAGTTTCTCTCAGTTAACTTACTTAACTATAATAACCCTGATGCTTACACAAACACACTCTTACAGCCTTACAGAATGAGTGAGAGTCGCCCTCTTCAGGCTCACTCACAGAATAAAGTGCAGTATCTGCTGATGGATATCTACCCAAATGAAAAAAAAAGTGCACTTCTATAATGTACTTAAAGTGCTCTATTTTCGCGCACTAATTTTGTACTTGATATACTAAAAATGATTCTTCAGTACTTCTTAAGACAAACTTAAGATCATCTAAGTGTACTCAACTGTGCTATTTTGGGACGCCATGAATATGAACTAAAATGCGCTTTTAACATACTATCTCTGTATTTAAAAAAAATATATATTTTTAGTACATTATGCACATTTTGTACATTAAATGTACATTATGGAAGTGTATTTTTTTTAACCTGGGTAGTTTACACCTATGTCTATCTTCTGTGGAAAATTATAGTCTATTTTCTGTTTCCCACAGCTGAAGAAGGTGCAGAAGGAGCTAGATCACACATCAGACTCCTCTGTGACCCTGGGGTCCAAATCGAGCCCGATCCGCTCCAGCATGAGGCCATTTTCAGCTCCAACTCCGCAGCGGACGCTCAGTCCCAGCAGCTCTCTGAAGAGAGAGACCCTCCGCCTGCTCAACCAGCGCATGGAGAAACTGCAGTCTGATGAGTCCAGCGACGGTTCTGACCCAGAATCCTCTGAATCCAGCCTCTGTTTCAGTCTGATGGGCTCCTATGCTCAGTTACCCAGCCCTCAGCCCAGCCACAGCCCTCTCACACAGAGACCACAAACGAAAGCATCCGCCAGAAACATCCTCATCTCCAGCCCTGTCAGCGAGTCTGAGCTCAGCGGATCTGAAACACACCCGTCAGGAATAAATCATGAGCAACCTTCAGCTTTTACAGCAGAATGGAACTGCAGCGGCTCAGAGTTCAGTGATAGACAGCTGTCAATCATCACCTCCACACCCAGCAGAACCAGCAGCAGGTTAGATGAAACACAAGATGTTAGCTGTGATAAACCCAGACTGGCCCGTCGCTCAGCTCCAGCGCCGCTCAACCGCTCTTATGATGTGGAGAACCCTTCTCCATCTCTGAACAGACCGCAGGTGGATTCAGACCGGCCGATTCGAAGCCAATTGGACGACCTGGACGACCAGATGAAGATCAAACAGCTCAGTGCGACTGACAGCTCTGGAGGTTAGGAAGACTAAAAGCTGAAAACTGATGGTCAATTTCTGAAAGCAAAAATCGAATCAGATGTTTATGGTAGATGTTTATAGATAGAGACTGTTTGAAAGAGACTAGAGATCTTGTTATTTGAAGTAAAATAAACTTAAACTGACATAAAAAAAAAAAAAACACAAAACAACAAACAAACTAAACATTTCATTTCAGAAACATAGTTGCCAAGGCATTTCTAATTTTCATTTAGTTTAACGTGATGTATTATAATAGCTAAAACTAAAACTAAAATGAAAAAAATACTGTAGACATATTAATCAAAATATTAAAATTATAATATTTGTTAGTATATATTTTTATATAAAAAGAAAAACTAATAATATAATGTAAAAAGAAAAACTATTTGAAATATATATATATATATATATATATATATATTTACATTTTATATTTTTATATATATTTTAATATAAAAACCAATAAAATATAAAAAGAAAAACTAACTGAAAAGCATTGTATATAATGTATTTAATGTATATATAATGTGTGTGTATGTGTGTGTGTGTGTGTGTGTATATAATTTTTAAATATTTGTTAGTATATATTTTTATATAAAAAGAAAAAGTAATAAAACTAATAAAATCATGTGAAAGGAAAAAACTTAAAATATTTAAAAGAATAAATATATATAAAAATATTTTTAAAATTATATATATATATATATATATATATATATATATATATACACACACACACATTATATTGCCAAAAGTATTGGGTCACCCCCTTCTAATGAACAGGTTTGACTACTTTAGTAATTTCCATGAGTACAAATCTTAATGTTTAAGCATATAATGATATTCTAGGGAATTGTGTGCTTCTAATTTTATAGCAACAGTTTCGACAGGACCCTTTTCTGTTCTAACATGACAATGCCTCTGTGTATAAGGCAAGGTTCTCCTTTTATACCCGCGCTGCGGGGCAGGGTGGGTGTGGCGAAACACGCACGCCAACTGTCGTTGGCTTGTCTTGTTAACACTCGAAGGTGATTGGGCTCTCTTGCGAGATCCCATTACGTCAGTCACTATGACGTTACGTCTCCGTTCCCTCCTTCAGGGAACGAGGGTTACATATGTAACCGAGACGTTTTGCACTACTAACATTTTCTTAAGGAAATCTTGCATTATTTGCATGTTGATTTAAAGATTTTCTCCAGGCACAAGTAGCTTCTGTCATCAGTCTGTGTGTCTGTCTGTGTGTTTGCAGTGGAGCAGCAGATTCAGGCTTTGGAAGTGCTGCGTGAGTGTTTAGAGCGAGAACACGCTCAGCAGATCTCTGAGCTCCTCACAGCACAGGAGAGACAAACACAGCATCTACAGCAGGTACTGCACAACACACACCTGACAATAAAAGAAACATTAAAATTATGCATTTCTGTAAAGTAATAAAACTGCCTCGACTCATGAGTGAGATATAATACAGCAGAAGCACAGACAGCTGATGTGAGTGTGTGTGCAGGAGATCCAGAGGAAACTGAACCAACACAACAGCCTGACGATGCCATCAAAACACACGCCACACACACAGGTTTAACTTTTTCACACACAAAATTAACTTTATAGAATTGTATTTTGCATTATATCTTGTCACTAAGATGATGAGATTACTTAGCTGCTTTTAAACTCTTAAACAAACTGAGAGATATATTAAATCAACCACAATTATTTTAGTAGTTTCAAGAATTGTAGTTCTTTAATAAAAAACAACAGTTGTGGAGAAATATCATTACAGTTTATATTTTTATTTTTTCATTCATTTTCTTTTTTTAGCATTAAAATTCAGTTAGATAATTTAATAAATGTAATTATTCCCCTTGGTTAAGAACTGCTGTCTTAAATTAACTAGATTACTTACATTTTCTTGAGGTAAATAAAGTCATGCAAATAGACTAATTTAGACTAATTCTATTTATTTAGTCATCAAAATCAATTTTGGGAAGCATAAAGACAATGCATTGTGGCATGACTGTCAATCAAGGTTTTGATGTTCAGTAGGGTTTTTAAATACATTATAAGCATTTAAATAAAATCAACATTCACTGACAAAATTATTTATATATATATATATATATATATATATATATATATATATATATATATAAAGAAAGAAAAAATACATATAAAATAATATTTAAAAAATAATTTCAGGTAGTTCCCATGGCAACATTTCTAATTTCAAAAATACTAAAATAAACTAAATAAACTTAAAACTGTATAGAAAGATTTATTGACAAAAACACGTAACAAAAACAGAAAATATAAAAATAAATATAATTTAAAATATTTTCAAAAACTATATCAATGGTACTAAAATAACATTGCTATACTGTATTTATATGTTTGAATATGACATGTGAGTTACTCACGGAGTGATTGTACAGGAGGAGCAGATGAAGGCTTTCTGTCGTCTTACTGCTGTGGCTCGAGGTTTTCTGACACGCAGACTCCTACAAACGGACAAAATCACACAGCTGCGCAAAACCATACAGGTAAACACACACTCAGATATGAATGTACTTCCCAAACATCAGAGCTGTTGTCAGTCAGGCGTTTGAATGTTCTTCAGGACTCCAGGGAATTCATCCGCTCCTTCCAGACAGATTCCCAGCTGAAGAGAGTCTCCGTCTCCCATCAGGATCTGTCCTTATATCAGCGCGTTACAGCTCAGGTAACACACACACCTGTAGAACATTATCTGTGTATGTGTGAATCTCATTTCATGTGTGTATGTGTGTGTGTCACAGCTGCGATCAGCGCTGCATGATGTCCATCAGATCTTCACTGTGTGGCCTGTGAGAGATAGACTGACTCTACTGCAGCACGACAGAGAGATACGCAGAGAGAGGACACTCAGAGACATGGTACACACACACACACACACACACACTAGTTTCGCTATCCTTGTGGGGACTTCCATAGGCATAATGGTTTTTCTACTGTACAGACTGTATATTCTGTTGCCCTACACCAACCCTACACCTAAACCTACCCCTTACAGGAAACTTTCTGCATTTTTAGATTTTCAAAAAACTTCATTCTGTGTGATTTATAAGCTTCTTTACCCGTGGGGACTTCAATTTAGGTCCCCACTGTGACACAAGTCCCCATGAGTCTGTGTGTATTCAGGTTTAAGTCCCCACCTGAATAGAAAAACAGGTACACGCACACACACACACACACTCACTCAGACACACACACAAGCTGATGTAAAGCTGCTTTGACACAATTTGCATTGTTAAAAGCGCTATACAAATAATAGTGACTTAACTTGACTTGACACACACACACTCACATACACTCTCACACAGACACGGACACACACACACACAGGTATTCCTATCATTATGGGTTCAATCCATAGGTGTAATGGTTTTTCTGTTTTCTATCCCCTTACACCAACCCTACACCTAAACCTACCATCACACAAGACTACAGGCAGTTTTAGATTCTCAAAACACTTCATTCTGTATGATTTATAAGCTTGTTTCCTCATGGAGACCAAAAATGTTCCCACAGGATAAAAATTTACTGGTATTACTATACTTGGTGGGACATTTGGTCCTCATAATGTAGGGAATATCAGGTACACACACACTGTCTTACACACATATTAACATCACTTTCTTCTGTCCAGGATAAAGACAGTCCTGGAAACACATGGATTCTGTCTTCAGCCACTCAGAAGACGCTGGACAGGAAGGCTCAAAGGTGAGAACAGCTGCGTTTGATCTGATCTGAGAGATGAATGATTGCACAACTGACACATTACCTGACCAGAAGTCTTTGTTTACAACATGTAAATAAATAAATAAGTATAATTAAATATAATATAATAAATAAATGTAATATAAATATAAAAATATAATAATATACAAATATAATTTAAATATACAATAATAAAATAAAATTCATAGCAATATTACAGTATTTATTAATCTTTGTTAACATTAGTTAATAAAAGTAAAAAAAAATTAAATATTTAAAAAATTATATATTAAAAAACACCATTCATTGTTAGCTTGTGTTAGTTCAGTTCCATTACATAATATTAACAGATATAACTGTTAAATGTTGAAATTAACATTAACTAAGCTTGTTAAATGTTTTTGAAGTATTTATCCAAAAATACTGGATAAATTCATAATTTTGGTAACATTTTACAATAAGCTCTCGTTTGTTAACATTAATTAATGCATTATCTAACATGAATTAAAAATCAGTAATACTTTTTTTTAAAGCATTTTTATAGCATATTTGTTAATAGTATTTAACAGAAATACAATTATTGTTTGTCCATGTGAGTGCATTAACTGATGTTACTAATGTTAACAGATACAACTTTTGATTTAAAAATGTATTATTAACTGTTGAAAACTTTATGTAAAGTGTTAACATAACACACAGTTTTTATTTTAATTTAAAAAAATATAAATTAATAAATAATTTTTTTAAAAAGATGTAATTTCCAGGTTTAAATTAAATTTTCTTAATGTTCTCTCAGACATTTAGACACCAGTGTATGATATTTGTGATTAAAACAATTCTGGACAAGTGGAAAAAACAGTGGCTTAAATTAAATTAAGTGGCTAAATAAAGTGGCAACACAAACAGGAACATAGTGTCAATCTGAATGCGCATGTTTTGTTTATTATATCTACACACATTTGTTTATTATAGTGGAGTGTCTAGTGCTGTTTCGTGTCACAAGTTGCTGTTTTGAAGCTGGTAATGTGTCGGACAGAAATACATCATCAGATACTCACGCTGACTTCATTTGTTTTCAGGCAAGCAAAGAAGTCAAAGGTGATTCCCAAGAGCTCACCAGCGAGGTACAGCATGAAACAGAGAGGAACACAACATGTATTTCTCTGTTTCTGCACATGATCTGATTTGATGTGTTTCTCCTGTAGGATCCTGCAGCCTCATCTCAGTCACAACAGCATCCGCTCCTCTCAGTGAGTCTCTCTAATGCACAAACACTCTGTTCCATCACAGAAACTCAACTGAGTCAAGCTTATATTCTCCATTACTCAAAAACTGCTGCATGGTAATCAGAAATACAGTAAGTTAGTTCAGATTCATCATGATAACATGACCTGTCTCTCTGCAGGAGTGCGGTGAAGAAGAGAGACGAGTGTTTGGGAGTGAGACAGCAGCGCTCGCTTCATAGAAAGTATCTGTCTCTGGGATGAAAACACACACATGAATGATTACTGATCAACAGCAGTGATGCACATTTCACAAGTGCCTTTATGACTCCTTTCACTGTTCATTGTTCATAGATTTTGCAGTAGTTCACTATGCTTTAAATTTTTTAGAATGAATTATATTAATAAATCTATACAGTAAGCTTCATTACTAATTATGCATTGAATACTATTTAAGTTTTGTTTTTCTAATACACACATTTAGAAATGCATTACTGTCAGTGGTTTGCTTGCACTATGCAGTAAGAAGTACACTAGTATTCTGTTCCAAGCACAACTAAACTCTGAGGAAACATGAGCTGTGTGCTGATTCACGTGTGTCTGTCAGACTCATTCAGAAACAACTCCACAGTCTTCAGTCCAAACCTCAGCACACACACGCACATGTGAACAGTCACGCTCACTTACCAGCATCAGCTCCACAAATTAAACACACTGTTAGGGCTTTCAGAGTCTGACTCTTAAAGGGAACAGCAACCAAAACTGTTGGTGAACATAGCATACAGGCTTAGAACAACATGAATTTTCTAAAGGAATAGTTCAGCCAAAAATTACAATTTGCTGACAGTTTACTCACCTGCAGGTCATCCAAGATTAGGATGAGTTTGTTTCTTCATCAGATTTGGAGAACTGTGTCATTGCATCACTGTCTCAGCAATGGATGCTCTGCAGTGAATGGGTGCCGTCAGAATGAGAGCCCAAACAGCTGATAAAAACATCACAATAATCCACACCACTCCAGTCCATCAGTTAACATCTTGAGAAGACAAAAGCAGAAACAAATCCATCATTAAGACGTCCATAATCCATAATAATGCTTCCTCCAGTGAAGTCCATCTCCTGTTGTCTCTCACATATTTGTTTAGAGCTGTTTTGGCTTGTAAACGCTGCTTGATCTGTGCAGATTTCTCTCCTGATTCACACCAGAACACTTTTTCACTGGAGGAAGCGTTATTATGGATTATGGACTGGTAAAAACATCTTGATGGATTTGTTTCTGCTTTTGTCTTCTCAAGATGTTAACTGATGGACTGGAGTGGTGTGGATTACTGTGATGTTTTTATCAGCTGTTTGGGCTCTCATTCTGACGGCACCCATTCACTGCAGAGCATCCATTGCTGAGACAGTGATGCAATGACACATTTCTCCAAATCTGATGAAGAAACAAACTCATCCTAATCTTGGACAGCCTGAGAGTGAGAACATTTTCAATTTTGGCTGAACCATTCCTTTAAACGTCCCTTTAAATGACATTTAGGATGGTGAATACAGAGAAAACACACATTGTAGAAATGTAACACTGTGCTTTATTTCTTTAATATAACACTGAATGGTACATCTCATCCACACACATGGCTTCGGTTTAGCTATGCATGAGCACAGACAGAAGTGCTTAATGTTACAGGTGCAATAACAGAATATAATAATAATACTGTTTATACAACTAAACAAATCTGAATTCAAATAAAACATGTCAAAGGGTTTGCATAAGGAGCTGGTGAGCTCAGTCATGGCCTTTATTTTCCATTTGTGGCTTTTAGAATCAAATCACAGTTGAGATTATTTGTACCGCGCTCAGATATGAAACATGAAGCTGCTCTCAGTAACAGACTGATCTCAAATCAGCTCAAGCAGCACAAGCACAATCCAGAAAACTAGACACAGAAGTGCAATAATCATCACAACAGTCTTTGGCTTAATAATACAGGTTATAAAAGACACAAGGTTAAAAATGATGTGCATGTCCTGTCTGAATCTGAAAAAACACACCTGAACCTAAACATTTTGGCATAATGAACTGTGCAAATTCAGTCAAGATTAACACTATATTAAAGGTCTTTCATTTTACTGATTGTCTACTTGCGTCTCAAACCAAAATTCAGCTTTTAATGAATGTTCTGGATTCAATACAAGTTAAAAATGATCCTTTTTTTGGTTACTTTTGAATGAGTTCAAATGCTGTTTAATGTCACATTGTGACACTTTCAAAACATTGATCTGTCTGTTTGAGTGACATCTGACTCATACAATCACGTGAGATTGGGGCGGAGCTATCTGACTAACCAATGACAAACAGGACAAGTGTTTAGGAAAAGTTGTCACTGCCTTTCCATTTACATTTCAAATGACACGTTTAACCTTTAAATAACATCTATTACCGAAGTCCCATTGTGTCAAATATTGACTTTGGCTTCTCATTCTCAAACTCAAATCAACATTGTCACAAATGCTGTCAGGCTGTTTCAAACCCAGAATGTTCCTATGATGTGACTTCAAGGGAATGTAATAAATACGTTCACCGTTAAACATTACGCAGGGAAAAAACTAAGTAAAAACAGTTCTGCAAAGTAAAACTAAGGCTGGTCAGAAAAGCGTCTGCCAGAGCGAGTCTGGCAGAGAAACGCACGTAACGGAATGTCCTGGTGGAAAGAGTGATGAAATCTTGGCCCAAACCAGCTTTCTGGAATAAGAGTCGTACACAGAGCTTTAAATAAGAGAAACTTCAAACAAACGTAACGCAGACGAACTGCCTGCTGTCATCCTTCAGCATCGCCACCTCATCAACAGCTAGTATTTATACTGCGTTATAATGCATTATATAACATATTATAATAATCGATACACGTCTCCCCTTCAGAAGAACAATGAAGAAAAATCATAGTTTTTGTGCTTGTTGATATTATGTTACAGTAGCTGCTATCAAAGGTTCTCGCACGTCTCAAAACGCACCAGAAACGCTGTGATTGGGCACATATACCCAGCAATGAAAACACATTTATTGCATGACAAGAAAAATTCTTTGGGAAAAAAAAATTTTTTCTTTATCAATCTACCATATTTTCCAGAATATAAGTCACATTTTTTATCTTCTGAAACGTGCCAAGGAATAATACAATAAAAAAGGTAACTATTTATCTCACAATTCTGAGTTTTTTCTCACAAATTTGAGAATTGCTCTTTTTATAAACTCAGAATTGAGATATAAACTCAAAATTCCAAGAAAAAAGTCAGAATTACAAGATATAAACTCAGAATGGTGAGATATAAAAGAAAAACTCTGAATTCTTACTTTCTCACAATTCTGAGATTATATCTCTGAATTCTCAGTTTATACCTCATGATTCATGATATTTTTCTGTTCGAAATTGTTTCCGCAACTAAATAAAAAAATAATTCCAACTTTATATCTCACAATTTTGAATTTTTTCTCAGAATTCTGAGTTTATAGCTCACAATTTTTTTTTTGTTTGCAATTTGGTTTCTGCAATGAAATAAAAATTATAAAAGTTAATTGCAATATTTTCTCACAATTCTGACTTCCTCCAAATTACAAGTTTATATCTCATAATTCTTGAGTTCATATCTCTGAGTTTGTATATTTTGAGAAAAAGTCAGAATTGTGAGAAAGAAGTCACAATTACCGTTATTTTTTTTTAAAATCCAAAATATGTTTATAAAGTTTGTAAACATTTTGTTTTATTACTGTTATTTTACATTATTTTAAAATGAGATTTATACATAGATGCAACTTATACGTGTGTGTTTTTCTTCTCGTAATGATGCAATTTTGACCTGGTGTGACATTTTCTGGAAAACACTGTATTTATTTTAATTTTGACTGTTATGTTGGCATTTCTGTGGCAACTTGTGGTTGTCGTTTTTTAACGTTACTCTATTTTTAACTTCACACAGCGTATTAAAACGCATCTGTTGAGCGCTCAACTCAAAATGACGAATGCGCACATTCATTCGTGGTTCAGAGGCAGATGTTGATTTGTTTGGCTAACTCTCTCTCCAGATCTGAAATCAGAGTATCGAAGTCTTTCAGACTCAAGCGGCAGGTGAACGGAGCGTCAAAGTCGAGCGTGAAGTCATCCACGTACAAACCATCGGGAGATGCCCACACGTCTCTCTTCTTCGGCTCCTCCATTTCGTCATCGCTTTCGCTGCCTGCAACCTCATCGTAATCCGCCTCGTCGTTCGACAGGAAGTCCCGCCCACAAACGCTCCAATCGCCAGCGTAGCGGTTACAGGGCGGGCTCTCCAGTCGGCCACGCCCCCTTCGGGAAACAACCACCACATCCTGAACCAATGGGAACTGAGATCGCCGCAGAGAGGAACTCTGGGAAGCCAAAGAGTCTTCTGTCACTCGCCCTTTGGGTACTGCGAAGAAACGGACATGAAACTCGTTACATGCTTGACACGCAGCAGATGTGCACAGATGTGACCCTGGACCACAAAACCAACCATCTTTTGTCATTTTTTATCAATTCCGATTCTGCTTATCGATTCCCAGTTTCGATTCCAATGTGGTTACAAAAAAAAAAAAAAAAAAAGACAAACATTTAGATATCAAGCATATTTATTCTGGGTCTCTTTTTGCAAAACATTTAATTGCTGCTGAAAACCATGAACAAAAATCAGCCGGCTACATAAAAACTGGACTCCATTAAGAGCTGTTTGTGTGCAAAATAGAGCTGCACCATTCTGGATAAACTGAAATTTACTTATTTTTATTTTATTTTAATGGAGGTTGTAGTTCTTTCACAATTCTGAGGAAAAAATATTAGAGAACTAAACAAAATCTCACAGAATTTCTGAATGGAATGATTCAATGACTCAGTCAAGATTGACTTGTTTCATTACTGGATGAATCAGTGTTTTTGAATGAATCTCTTGAATGATGATTCAAAGACAAATACATTTTTAACAGCACCTTTTGCACACAGGAATTGATAGATGGAATTGAAATTTGAATTTAAACAAGTATCCAATTCCTGACCTTAAGTATTCAATTCTGGAATTGGAATTGATTTTTGATTCCCAACCCTAGTCATAAGGGTCAATTTTTCAAAATGGTTTGTGGTTTGTTAGGATAGGACAATATTTGGCTGAGATACAACTATTTGAAAATCTGGAATCTGAGGGTGCAAAAAAATCTAAATATTGAGAAAATCCCCTTTAAAGTTGTCCAAATGAAGTACTTAGCAATGCATATTACTAATCAAAAATGAAGTTTTGATATATTTACAGTAGGAAATTTACTAAATATCTTGGAAATAATGGAACATGATCTTTACTTAATGTCCTAATGATTTTTGGCATAAAAGAAAAATCTATAATTTTGACCCATACAATGTATTTTTGGCTATTGCTACAAATATACCTGTGCTACTTATGACTGCTTTTGTGCTCCAGGGTCACATATTTTGATTGATGTGCCATGCAAATCCACCACACCTGTTACATGCATGCTGCACACGTGCTGCGTCATGAGAACACGCTTCAGCCACAGCACGCGAGTCACGGATCGTAACGTGACGCTCAAAGTTCAAACATTCATTGTGCAACCGTTAATGATCAGATTATATGCATGACGTTTGACTGCATGAGCGGCGCTGGAACGATAATCAAAACCAGATGACATTCAGAGAAAAAAGATGCATGGCATAAAGTCATGCATGTCACAACTTTCATATGGTTTTACTGCACTGTAACAAATTAATACAATTATTAATGCATTTTCCAAGAAAACACTATTTCAGGGTTTTTTTTTTTTTACTTAAAAAAATTAACTTTTAATATTTGATTGAATGCTTTATTTTATTTAACTGTTTTTTGTAAATGTTTGTGAAATTTACTAGCAATTTTTTGAGTAAAAATTGTTTCTACACCACATTTTTTGTGTAAAATCACCCAGTGCATGACTATTTTTTCACATGGAATGGCAAATGATGTTTGTGTTGAGAAGCACTGATGCCTGATGTGAATCATTTCTATGGTACATTTTGTAGAAACAATTAATATTGAGTAAAATTTCCTGATTTAGCTGAACTTGAAAATGTTAAATGAGGCGGCTGAATAATTGAACTTCATGCCTACTAAAGTGTTACCATTATTTTTTTATTAATTTTTTTTTTTTTAGTAATAAAATATTTTAAAAAATGTTATTGTAAGTCAGATTTTTTTAATGAGTTTTTTTGATGAGTTAAATGATGTTTTGGGACACAGACTCACCAGGCCAGAGCTGTAGCAGGTAATGCAGCGCCTCTATGTGTCGTTTAAAATCCACAGCACTGGCGATCTCTTCACTGTGTGCAAAGCTTCGGCCTCCTCGACTGGCCCCGGACCCCATCGGGGCCCCTGATCCAGGGGCCATCATCCCAGCCTGCCACGACTCCTGAGTGGGAGTCAGCAAAACCGGCCCGAAACACACGGCCAGATTCTGACACGTCATTCTGTTGCTGTCGCTGTAAGACGCCACCAGACTCAGATGATCCAGCAGAAAAGAAAGAGTCGCCTTCAGGAGACACAAAAACACACACACACAGATTAAACAACAGCAAGTAATGTAGAATTATATTCGTAATGATGGCACCTTAATCAATCCAGCGGAGATAAATAATATTCAGAAATATTGATGCAATGATGTAGATCTGAAATTAAATAAATACATACATACATACATACATGTAAAAATAGGAAGAATTCTCATTTTATTACACACATATATATATAAGTAGCGTATATATACAATAAATAATTTATTTTATTACGTATATATATATATATATATATGCATGTATGTATGTATGTATATATAAGTAGTCAAATTCAGATTTCAATGAAAAGTCAATCTGGATTCGACTACTTCAATCTTATTCAAAAACGTGATTCATATGTCTATTTTCCTCTCACAAACAGGCTTATATTTAAATTATACACTACCGTTCAAAAGATTTAGATCAGTAAGACTTGTAATGTTTTTTAAAGAAGTCTCTTATTATATTAGAATGTCTCATATTAGAATGATTCTGACGGATCATGTCACACTTTAGACTGAATGGCTGATGGAAATTCAGCTTTGCATCACAGAAATAAATTATATTTTAAAGTATATTAAAACAGAAACCATTATTTTATATTGTAATAACATTTTGCAAGATTGCTGTTTTTTTCTGTAGTTTTGATCAAATAAATACAGCCTTGATGAGCATAAGAGACTTCTTTAAAAAACATTACAAGTCTTACTGATCTAAAACTTTTGAACGGTAGTTTATGTTATGACCAGTTTACAAGACTGAATATTCACTAAAAACAAAACAAAACAAAAAAATTATATATATATATATATATATATATATATATATATATATATATGCATCGCTTTGGATAAAAGTGTCTGCTAAATGATTAAATGTAAAATGTAAATGTAAATATATGTTCACCTTTTATTTTACTTCTGCAATATGACTTTTAAAAGTGAAACTGATATTCAGTAATGCAGGATTTGATTCTAATCACACAGACATCTATGCGTTTGCCAAAAAAAAAAAAAAAAAAAAAAGTGATGTGCGGCCAAGTATGGTGACCCATACTCGGAATTTGTGCTCTGCATTTAACCCATCCAAGTGCACACACACACACAGCAGTGAACACACACCTGGAGCAGTGGGCAGCCAATGGTGCGGCGCCCGTGGAGCAGTTGGGGGTTCAGTGCCTTGCTCAAGGGTCTCACCTCAGTCGTGGTATTGAGATGACCGTGCAGTATTGTGGGATGTGGTACCCAATGCAATGCACTTTACTAGAGCTTTCATTTTGAAGTGTAACAAATGCATCAGGAATATCAGCTGTGATTTTTATCTCTCATTTTAAGATTATTTATTTGATCAGACTGACAAAAGTTCAGACATTTTTACTCAAAATTAATTAAAAATACAAATTACCACACATAATTCCAACTGAATGGCACACAGTGAATTATATTAACATAGTATTGACTGTTTGAAAGCTTTTTTACTGCACACTGCTCCACATACTGTTTTAAAGAAATAAAAACCACTGAATATGCATCAGAAACACTTGAAATAAAATATTAAAATGTTAACTGATATTAAAAAAAATAATATAAAAACATTTTATTTCACCAAAGTACTAAAATAACTACAACTAAAATGATTAAATAAACGTAAAAAACTACATACACTTGTGAACTACAAAAAAAAAAATAATGAAAATGTCAAAAACAACTAAATTACTAAAACTAAAATTAAAGTGAAAACAGAAAATGTAAAACCTCATGTAAAATATAAAAAGAAACTATGCATTTCACTGCTTTTTAATCTACAGTGATATATATAAAGTAAATATATAAATAAAAATTAAAATATATAAATACATATAAAGTTCTGATTTCAAGACTTCATGATGTTTAAACAGTAAAATTACGCAAGCTCCTAAAAGTGCCCATTTGCATCTAAATGAAGAAGAAGAGAAGAGAAAAGAAAGACTATAAGTGTATGAGAGCAGGAAGAGCAGAAGAAGGTTCTCATTCCAAACCAGTTTGTTTTGGAACAAGCTGCAAACCCTCCGGCTGCTGCTGTTCTGCTGCTCACATGGGACAAACAAACTCCACACACACACACACACACACACACTTGAATTTGTGGTTTACGGGGACTCTCCATAGGCATAATGGTTTTTATACTGTACAAACTGTATTTTCTATCACCCTACACCAACCCTACACCTAAACCTACCCCTTACAGGAAACTACTGACAATTTAAAAACGCACACGCACACACACAATCTCTCACACTCACGCGCACACACACAATCTCTCACACTCACACACGCACACACACAATCTCTCACACTCACACACGCACACACAATCTCTCACACTCACACTCACACACGCACACACAATCTCTCACACTCACACATGCACACACACAATCTCTCACACTCACACGCACACACACAATCTCTCACACTCACACACGCACACACAATCTCTCACACTCACACATGCACACACAATCTCTCACACTCACGCGCACACACACAATCTCTCACACTCACACACGCACACACACAATCTCTCACACTCACACACAATCTCTCACACTCACACATGCACACACACAATCTCTCACACTCACACTCACACACGCACACACAATCTCTCACACTCACACACGCACACACACAATCTCTCACACTCACACACAATCTCTCACACTCACACTCACACACGCACACACAATCTCTCACACTCACTCACACTCTCACAGATAATCTCTCATACTCACTCACACGCACACGCAATCTCACACACACACACACACTCACTCACTTCCTCTCACCCAAATACTCTTACAGAAAATCACATCCTCTCTTGCTCTTTTTTTAAAGAGGACAACAGGAAGAAGCTCTGACTCAAGTCTGGCCGATGCATGGACAGCCGTGTTTGTGAGATGCAGCAATGAAATAACAGTGACAAGCTTAATGGCTGATGACAAACACTCTAAATGATTGTCACTCTTATTAGATTTGTTTGAGGTTACAATCATTATAAACTTTCAGAAAACTCTAAAATGCAGAAATGTGCTCAAGAAACCTGGAGCTACTTGACAGCTGTGCAGTTTAAGAAAAGAGTAACAGTAGCAACGTTTACATGCAACCTAATAATCGGTTTATATTTGTAATGACACTTTAATCAATCCAGCAGAGCTAAATCTGAATAATTAATATTCATAAATATTGATGCAGTGGTGTAGATCTGAAATTAAATAAATAAATGTAAAAATAGGAAAATTTTATTCAATGAAAAGTCAATCTGAATTCTTCAACTACTTCATAAAACTTAACTCAAACGTGATGCATATTTCTATTTTCCTCTCACAAACAGGCTTATATTTAAATTATATATTACAAGCAGTTTACAAGACTGAATATTCACAAAAAAATAAAAATAAATAAAAACTTTTCCATTTTTAATTTTTGACTTTTTTGTGGTGGCATAAAGGCATGCACTGAAATTGTGTTCAAAAGAGATAATTTAAGTAATTTATTTATTTACAATTAAACACCATATCAGAATCAAAGGCTATATTCATATCAAACTCAAGGGTAAATGAAAGTTAAAATAATCTTAACACTAATAATTCAATGGATTGTATTTATAAATATTATTGTTATAAAACCAAACAAAATTAAGAAAATGTATATATAAAAACAACAGTAATGAAAATAAAGTTATAAACAATATACCAATTTAATATTTGATAAAAATTCTAATATATTTTTGAAATGGATGTAATGCACACAAATATAAGATTGGGATTTTCAAGTTTAGGGTGCATATATACAGAACTTTCAGAATGTGAAATCAGTCTGGATTCATTTGGATGAAAATCAATGCATGCTGTTATGACAAACACACAGAGACAGATGCATTACCCTCTCAGGTTCAGGAAGACATTGCAGCAGTGAGACGGTGTTTTGCGATCGCTGAGCATCATTGTCGTTTCTGCAGGCCGGTCGAACCATCATGGCCTCCAAAACCACTTCATAAAGGGTCCTCGTGATGAGAGGAGACGGCAGCTCACGCAGGTAGTCCTTCAGAATGCCTGACAACGACATTAAAAAACAATATTTTAATTACAAAAATCCACTGTAAAATTCCCTTCAAATACCAAGTAAATTATGGAAGCTTTAACTATTTAACAAGTTGGACTTTGGATTTTCTCACAAAATATAAACTCAATTGTGAGATATAAACCTGAATTATAAAAAAAAAAAAAATCTGAATTGTGAGATATAAACTCACATTTGAGAAGTCAAGATTTTTTCTACCATAAAATAAAAAATTAAAAGGTAATTCTGACTTTTTAAACATACAAATGTGATTTTCTAGCTCACGTTTCAGACTTTTTTCCACGCAATTCTCAGAAAAATTCTGAATTGTCAAAAAAAATAAAAAATAAAAAAATAAAACAAGCTGCTTTCCGCCCATTGTTATTTTAGTATAATTTTAGATAGTATTATAGTTTTTGTTAATATTTTGAATTAGATTTATTTTTTAGATTTTCTGCTTTCATGTTAATTTTAGATAAAGTTTTAGTCATTTTTGCTGTGCATTTTTCTCATTTTTATTAGTTTTATTGTTTTTAAATATGTCTATATAGTTTGTATTCATTTTTATTTCAGTTTTAGTTTTTGCTATTTTAGTACATTGTTAAACTAGATGAAATTGAGAAATGTTGCCTTGGAAACTAGTTGAAATAAAATGGGATTTAATTTTTTATATTTAATTTCAGCTAACATTTATTTTACTTTAAGTAATGAAAATCTTTAAATGGCAATCTGTTAATGCCTTTGTTTTAGTTAACTATAATAACCCTGTTTCCATCATAGAATAAAAAATAAACAATTCTGACTTTTTCTCAATTCTGAGTTTAAATCTCACAATTCAAAATTTTTCTCAGAATTGTCAAGAAAAAAAAAAAACAGTCCAACTGTGAGATATAAACTCAGAATTGTGACAAAAAAAGTCAGAACTGTTAGATAAAATGTCACAATTACCATTTTATTATTCCATGACAGAAATAAGCTTCCATAGTAAATATGATGGTATATGAATATATCAGATTGTGTGTTATCTGTGGCTGACTGACCGGTTATGACGTTGGCGTCAGGATAGAGTTCTTCATTTAAGGTAACCGCTGCACTGTCCCTCTCAAACGCATCCCGCAATTCCTTCTTCACCGCTGCGGAACCACAAAGACGATACAATCCCACCACCTACAGTCACACATACAGTCTCTTAATACAGTCATATTTAAAGGAGTAGTTCACTGCTGAAATGTTTTTCTCAAAAACCATAATTTCTTTACGACTGAAGAAAGAAAGACATGAACATCTTGGATGAACAGGGGGTGAGTACATTATCTGTAAATTTTTATTCTTTAATGCACATCAGGTCTGACAGATATCTGAGCTCGTCTCACCCTCAGTCCTCTCCTCTCGATCTCAGAAACACACTTCTGAATGATCAGAGGCACTTTAAGCACAGACGCCTCCTTCTCCACCAGGTGGCGCAGCTCCAGCCCGAACACATTAGGAGGAGGCAGGTCACTGAGGCGGGGGAACGGGGTCACAAACTGCTCCAGAAGGGTCAACTTCACATAGAGCAAACCGCGAGGCTCCAGACGGACACACAGCTGCTGACTACGAGAAGCTGCGGGAGAGAGAGACAGACGAGATAAAGAGATAAGGCCAAAGCGTAAGATCAGAACCAATGCAGGGTTTGGCTGGGTGGAATGGCTGTTTAATGGTTGTGCAATGTGTCAGTGCTACAAAATTTATTATATAATGGGGTCGTTCCTTCTCAAATCAAGCCAATTTGAGAAGGAACAAAACCAGTCATAAGGGTCAATTTATACATCATCTGAAAGATGAATAAATAATCTTTCCATTGATGTATGGTTTGTTAGGATAGGACAATATTTGGTCGAGATGCAGCTATTTGAAAATCTGGAATCTGAGGGTGCAAAAATCTAAATACTGAGAAAATCCCCTTTAAAGTTGTCCAAATGAAGTTCTTAGCAATGCGTATTACTAATCAAAAATGAAATTTTGATATATTTACAGTAGGAAATTTACTAAATATCTTCATGGAACATGATCTTTACTTAATATCCTAATGTTTTTTTGGCATAAAAGAAAAATCAATAATTTTGACCCATACAATGTATTTTTGGCTATTGCTACAAATATACCTGTGCTACTTATGACTGCTTTTGTGCTCCAGGGTCAGATATCAGAAAATGATTTTTTTTATATTTAGTGTTTTGTTTACAAACAGTGAAGAAAGTCAAAATATCCCAAGTAAAAAAAGTAATACATTTAAAATACATTTATTTTATACTAAGCATAGTTCAAATCTATTAACATATTTACTGACATATCGCTTGAGACTAACTGATATGAGAATTATAAATAAACTTTATTTGGACTACTACTTGTGCACAATGCAAATTTCTTAATAAATGTGTTTTAATGTCACTATTGATGAGGATTGTATGATCTTTGAATAACATCGGTCTTTAAATGCAAGATATTTGAAGTGTACCTGAAGTATACTTGCAATAGTTCCACTTTAGCACAATCAAATATACTTCAGTATATCTTTAGTTGGACTTCAGCACTACTTCCGCACAACTGAAGTGCATTAAGCACAAAATTAGTTGTTCCAATTTAGCAGACTTTAAGTATACCAGTTTAGTATACCAAAAGAACAATTGCAGGGTATTTTTATTAAGTACAGAAATATGTACATATATTTGTAGTATACTTAGCATTAAATAAATGTATTTCAAATGCATTTTAGTATATTTATTTTTCATTAGGGATTAAATGTCATGGATGAATATTTACTGAATGATGCACTATTTTGTAGAGAGGCGTCAAAATGAGTTTCACCTGAGATTTGGAGCCAGATTAAAAGGGCATAAAAATGACTTCAGAAAGATGGCAGCATCATCATTTTATTTTTATACAGAGATTGGTAGGTCTATTAGTAAAATCTGTTGACTTTAGCTATCTTTGTTGCATTATATGCCAAGGGTGACAGTTCAAAAATTGGAAAAAGTTGGGAAAACTTTTTCAAAGTTTGCATGCCTGTAACTCAAGTGTTAATATCTTAATATCCAAACAGTTATTTTGGTATCTTCATTTTAAGTGTATTTCTCTGTAAAGATTTATCCATTGCATTTAATATTTTGGCTTTCCCCTTCATTTATGTAATTCTTTCACCAGAAAGAAAGCTGTTGAATGGATGGAAGCAGAGCAGAATTGGCTGGGGTTAATGAAGACTAAATAATTGGAGAAGTCACTAGAGAAAAATCTGTCATTTTGCCAGAAGATTGTGACATCTTGATTAATAACTAATAGGTCAAAACATTTTTTAAAATCGAAACATATGCATGGTTGAATAGTTCATCATTTAGAAAATAGATCACATGCCAACTTTAAGGGGTGGTTTGTAAAGCTAAACATGAAGTCGAGTTACTACAGAATTCAACTGATGTACCTGCAATCTTAAAACAGCTTAAATGTCTCATCCAATCAGAATTTAGAATGGCAACTATCGGTTTCACCTTGCGACCTGATTTGCGAATGAGTTGTTCTCTTACCCTTGAAGAGGGGCGGTATAGCCACAGCACCCAGACAGCACACCCGATTACGTGCAGGAGCGGCAGGAGCGCCAGAGCCGTTGTTTCCGCTAGCAGTCGTTGGCGTCAAGATAACCAGTTTGAGCAGCCGCACCCTCTCAAGCTCCAGGTTAAAGGTGTGGTTTAGTGGGAGACTAGCCCCTCGACAAGTAAGCAGGGACGTTCGAGCCCTGGTCACCCCATCCACTTGAATGGCACAGAAGACTTCTTTAGTAGCGTCGTTCCGAGGGGATCGTAGCAGCTCATCGACCCCCAGAAGATGCACCGTAAGCAGCCCTGAAAGTCTCTGAGCACAGCGAGGCTGATCTGCCAGAGAGTACAAGCGGAATGACTCTGCATCTGCCACAGCGAGTGAATCCTGTGGTCCACGGTGCGGTGGTGGTGTAGGTGACCCTTTTGACCCCTGACCCTTTGGCAACAGTTCAGGTGAGTCTCCATCGCTAAGATATCCTCCTTTACTAGCAGAACGCGTTCGAGAGGATCGGCGCCTTGGCCTTTCAGGTGCACTGGAGTCCAGGTGGTACTTGCTGATGACGTTGGATGATTCCTTGTGTGCATTTGGTGGTGAAGCCTCATCGGATGCTCCTGGAGCACTGCTGGTGTTCCCTTGTCCGTGGCGCTGATTACGGGACGAGCGAAGGCTAAGCTTCCGCCTTAGTTCCGGAAGCTTCCGCATCTTCATAGAGAGACGCCGCACTGTTCCTGGAGACTTGATCTTGTCGATCACACTGCTGCCACTTCCACCCTCTCCTGGGCTTTTCTTTGCCACCCCGGGACTATCAGAGCTAATACAGTCCGACTGTAGCACAACCAGATCTTAAACAAAAGAAACACACAATAGATACTTACAAGGAATTACCATCTTTAAGATGGCCCTAAGCCAGGGGTGTCCAAACTTGGTCCTGGAGGGCTGGCGTCCTGCAGAGTTTAGCTCCAACTTGCCTCAACACACCTGCATGGAAGTTTCTAGTATGCCTAGTAAGAGCTTGATTAGCTGCTTGAGGCGTGTTTAATTAGGGTTAGAACTAAACTCTGCAGGACACTGGCCCTCCAGGACTGAGTTTGGACACCCCTGCCCTAAGCCATGACAGGCAAGTAGAAGTTGTGCTCTAATATCTTGTGGTACAAGTCAGTTCCAAAACCTAGTGAGATGCCTTGATGTTTACTACCTACATAGGCAGCATGATAGACAACAGAATTGGAACTTTGGGAGTGGAAATGGAAGCTTCTAGAGATCTTAAAGACCTTCATTAGCTGGTCAAGGTGTGTTTATTTAGGGCTGGATATAAACTTGTCTAGAACAGAGGTTCTCAACTCTGGCCCATGAGATCCACTTTGCTCCAGAGTTTAGATCCAACCTTGATCAAACTCACCTACCTATAACTTTCTAGAAATCCTGAAGATCTTGATTAGCTTGCTCAGGTGCGTTTGATTAGGGTTGGAGCTAAACTTGAGGAAAGTGGACCTCAAGGGCCAGAGTTGAGAAACCTTCAAGATGAGCCTCCAGGAGCAAGATTGGACACCACTGTCATAAAATGATTTGGAACACTCTACATCAGGAGTGGGCAACTCTGGACCTCAAGATCTAATTTCCTGCAGAGTTGGACAAGCTAATCAAGTTCTTCAGGATTACTAGACAGCTACAGACAGGAAAGGTTTAACAGGGTTGGAGCTAAGCTCTACAGCAGGAGTGTCCAATTCTGCTCCTGGAGGGCCACTGTCCTGTAGACTTTAGCTCCAACCCTAATTAAACATACCTGCCTGTAGCTTTCTAGTGAACTTGAAGACATTGATTAGCTTGTTCAGGTGTGTTTGATTAGGGTTGGAGCTAAACTCTGCAGGACAGTAGCCCTCCAGGACCGAAGTTGCCCAGCCCTGTCCTACACCCTGACAGGCAAGTAGAAGTTGCACTCTAGTATCTTGTGGTACAAGTCCTAGTGAGATGCCTTGATGTTTACTACCTAAATTGACAGCATACTGGACATCAGAATGGAACCTTGGGAGTGGAAATGCAAGTTCCTAGAGATTCTGAAGACCCTGACTTGATGGTCCAGGTGGGTTTAATTAGGGCTGGAGCTAAACTGCTGAAAGGTGGCCCTCCAGGAGCAGGTTTGGACACCCCTGTCATATACTGATTTGGAACACTCTCCATCAGGGTGTGGGCAACTCTGGACCTCAAGAACCACTTTCCTGCAGAGCCAAACAAACTAATCAAGTTCTTGAGGATTACTAGAAAGCTACAGACAGGTAAGGTTTAACAGGGTTGGAGCTAAACTCTACAGCAGGAGTGTCCAATTCTGCTCCTGAAGGGCGACTGTCCTGCAGAGTTTAGCTCCAACCCTAATTAAAAACACCTGAACCAGCTAATCAAGGTCTTCAAACTCACTCAAAACTTCCAAACAAGTGTGCTGGAGCTAAATCCTGCAGGATGCTAGCCTTCCAGAAGCAGGTTTGGACACCCCTGCTCTACAGTACAGTGGGCCTTCAAGAGCCAGAGTTGCCCAGCCCTTCTCCCAGTTCCAGGAGCCCTCCTTTGTTTGAGACACCCATTTCTTGGAGTATCTACTAATGAGCTGATGGCCTTAATCAGATGTGTTTAAGCAGACATGCAAAATGTGCAATGTTGGTGGGACACCACGAAAGTGGTTGGGAACCACTGCTTTACATCAGAGGTTGGCAATTCTGGACCTCAAGATCTACTTTCCTGTAACACTGCAGATTTTGTAGTCTCCTTTGTCTGACACAACAACTTCAGGTCTTGGAGTCTCATTAAATGAGCTGATGACCTGAATCAGGTGTGTCTGATTAAGGACAGTGTTTGAGGTGTATTTGTAAAAATGCAAACACAAATATTGAGTAAAGCAATCAATTTTTAATTATGTTGAACTATCTGCGATGCATTTTGGGATTGCCTTCTCCATGACTGCTGCAATAAAATTTGGCCAAAAAGAAGGTTTCTTAGAAGGCAGTACAACTATAATTATGCCGCCTACTTTGGAACAGCCTTCAACTCTCAGACACACCTAAAATGCTGTCCAGGTAGGCAGCTCACTAGGTTTTAGGAAAAGAACTTCTAATTACATGTAATGTGGTTGATTTCCATCCTATTTTTGAAATTTATGACTGCCAATCATAGCACAACATTTCTGCCTACTTACTATAAATATTGTTTCAAAACAGCACTGCTCATTTTAAACTCAGTTTTAAGACCAGCTGTGTGAATTCCAAGTGTGCTGGCAATGCAGCTTAGCTTGTGACAAACTCTTACATAATGGAAAACCTGATCATACCCGTACTATCCGCCCTAATGACGTCAGCCTCAGTTTGAATCTCTCTCATTTGATGGACGCCGGTGGGACTCAAACCCCCCGATTGTTTCTGGTCTCTTTTCTCCTTTGCTGATTCCTCAGTTTCTCGCCTTCTCCACGGATCTCCATATTTTTCCTGAGCTGCTCCTCCGATGGCCCTCGAGTCATCCTCTTCAGGAATGGGGTTGTACCAAATGTTTCCATCTCCATCTGGGCCCTGTCGCCACTCTGTGATTCTGGTTGGGAGGATTTCATCTGATGCCTGGGGCTTTCCTGTGGACAGTACCCAGGCTCGACTACTCCTGTCCAGGTGTTGGAGGTAGGCACCTTGCCCAGAGATCTTCGCTGAGCTAGAAGAGACACACACATCCACATAAGCTGTAGATGCAGGGGTCAACTCCGGTAAACCGGTGTCAACAGAATCGCATGGTGTCCTGGAATATCCAAACTCCAATTCCAGATCATTCCGCTTCCTCTTTAAGCCATCCTCACTCAAAGTCCTTTGGCTCCAGGCCTGTTTTGAGACCTCAGCCTTTCCTGAGCACAAATCCCAGTCCTGTGGCCCATAGACCAGGCTTGTACCCAGATCTGCATTGGCTGGGTCTCTGCTCGTTGAGGGAAGTTTGGCCCAGTTCTGTTTTTTGGAGACGGTGATCTGGGAGCGTCTGGTACACTCCTCCACAGTGGAGCTCTCTGTCTCAGCGTGGCTTGAGGTGGATGCAGTTGATGAAGAACTTTGGAAAAGGTCCACCTTCCCTGTCACTTCTAAGGCAGAGGAAAGAAACCAGCAATCGTTACCACAGAAGGAGTTTTTGGCCTTATTTGGTGTTGAAATATTTCGAGTGACTAACTTGAAGAATGGACCACTGGAGACTTGCAACACTCGGAAATATCAAATACCGCAAGTAAAAGTGAAACTGGGGGCTATTAACCTTTACAGGACTTGATTCCTCCCTAAAACAACATTTCTGAGATGAGTTTACGGTGACGTACGTGGACAGAGAGCAGCGAAGAGAGGGGACGACTGGAAAGAATTAAAAAAGACCAAAAACAGACATTGAGAGGAGGGCTGCAGATATTTACCATCTCCCTCTCTCTCCCTTCTTGCACATCTGGTTCCTCCAAACTCCCTCCTCCCCTGTATTCCCCTCTCTCTCTCCATCTGTTCTTTCCCTCTTGAAATTATGAACGTGGCTTGTCACACACAGTTAGCCAAATATCTTATCCAGTTCGAGAAGCCATGAATAACTTATCTCCACTGGCCTGCATGACTCTGGAAGTGCTGAATAAAAACATCTCTGTCAGTCGCCCTTTAGTTAGCACTGCTCATGAGTGTGTCAAAACCGTTGCTAGTTTACAAGGCCAAGACAACACTCCACAACCAAATGCCTAAACCACAAATGCTGCTTAAACACTGCACAAAGCTCTGATGGAAAGTCTGACAGATAGGAATGCGCAAGTCTAATTTGAGGGCGCAGAAAGAGCCGGAGCAGTTTGAAATCAATTGGGAATACAGCAAATTGGATTTCCGTGCACTCGACTGAACCCACCCGTCTGAAATTTTCACTGGTCATTTGATGCATACGTCAGAATGTTTCAGGAAAAGTTTAAATTCAGCATTTGGACAAAATGCGACTTTTGCAGATCTTTAATACTAAAATTAATGCATTTGAAGTGTTCTCTAACAAGTGGCTTTCCTGTAGCTCAAGTATTAGAACACGGCACTACCAACACCAAAATCAAAGGTTTGATTTCCAAGGAATGTACAGTATAAACTGATACAATGTAAATGTGTACCTTGAATGCATTGCAAGTCGCTTTATATAAAAGCATCTACCAAATGCATAAATGTAAATATAAATGACAGAATTACAGAAGCCAAATTGATTTCAAGATGAAAACAGAAACACAACACAGACCCCTTTATGCTTCCCTGAGCAGGAAGTGTTACAGTACGTTAAGTGGGCCAGCAGATGACTTCCTGTTTTGCCTAAGCAGCCAAGAAAAAGAGAAGGAGAGATACAGACAGCAACAAGCTAGAGCTACTTGCTGAGATATTTCACAGACAAAAATGCACAAAAAAAGTATAATTTGATTTGCATTTATACATTGGGCAGACACTTTTATCCATGAATTATTATTATTATTATTAGCATGTACCATGCATTCCCTGGGAATCGAACTAGGGGTGCGCCGATCCGATATTCAGTATCGATATCGCTGCGACACTGGCATTTTCTGCCGGATCAGGGTATCGGTCAGACGAGGCCGATCCAAATCCGATATTCTACGTATACTATTCTATTATTGTTAAGCCCCACAAAAGCCACAAACACATTATAAAACACCATAAAGTTTTCGTGCACTATATTTCAAGTGTTCTGAAGCCGTTCCACGGTTTAATGTGAGGTAAAGATGAATATTTAAGTCAAGTTGATGTAAACTCTTCTCTCCGCTGCGTCTGTCTGTCATCCTCCATTCAGCATTCAAACTGCGTGTCGCGTTCGGTTACGATTCAAGACGGTGAAACTCTCTGCAAGATTATTAAATGTTCATAATATTATACTTGATCTGTAAATAAAAGATAAATGGTTTTGCATAAAAGGACTTAATCTTGCAGGAATTTATCTTTGTGCTGTTTTCAAATTCGTCTTGGTGTCTGTTAGATCACAACACTGGACTAGAGAGCACTATGTTCTTAACGAGCACATTAACTGAAATTTAAAACTGTTAAAAGAAAAGGCTCAAACTATTGCACAGATTTAATACACTACGTATTAATATCTCTTCACTTTGTTGTTTGAACCTTTCTATGCGGAACGAAGCGCGCTGAGACTCCGTGTTGCTTCAAGCGCATCATTCTGCGCACGGGATGTGTATAAGCGCTTTGTGCCGCTCTATATTGGAACCTTTCGTATCATAATACTTTTGCACAATGAAAGATTATTAATAGCCTTTCTTGTTCGACTTATCATATGTTTCTTCCTCATTACTGTGCTATACATTTCTTTTAAATGTCTTTTAATTTTACTGTATATATATTTATATATAAATATATTGTTTTTCATGAATGTATTTTACAGCAATACAAAGAGCAATGTATATTATTTAACATTATCATTTTAGATTTAGTCCTACACTTATTCACTTTTATTTGTTCCCCAACAATGTTCTTTCCCACTAATTTTAGATTTTATACAATTGTGCACTCATGATTTTTCTAGAGTAACTTTTGCTACTGAATTATCCACTAACACAGTTTATAATAGTATTTTTGTCATAGTTTATAATTATATATGCATTAATTTGTTGTTTTTCTTTACAATAAAGTTGTCTATATTTAGTAGATGGTGTGTAACACAACAAAAAGTCATGATAAAGTCAACACAAACAGGTATAAAAATTCAACGCTGATTAAAAAAAACTGGTATCGGATCGATATCGGTATCGGCAGATACTCAGAATTTTTGGTATCGGATCGGTATTGGTTCTGAAAAAGTGGTATCAAGCCACTAAATCGAACCTATGATATTAGTGCTGCCAGCTTTACAAGTTGAGCTTCAGAAATGCATATATTCAAAGATTAGGATAAGGAATAAACAAAAAGGTAAAAATGAAGACAAAAAGAGAACAATGACACATGGAAGTCTGAAAAGCCAAAACAGGGAGTGATTTCAGTGACAAACACACAGCTGTTGGGCCGCTGAGAGGTTTTCAATGAGTGGTCTGTGTAAAGGGCTTTCCTTCACAGCTGGACAGACACACACACACTTAACCCTATTCACTATTCATTACAACACCCCAAAAAACACACGCTCACACAAAGCCCGCTCTCACAGGCGGCACGCTGGACTCACCCTTCACCTCTGACGCTCATTCACCAGTCTGTGTGTTTATGTGTTGTCTTTTCTGGGTTTAAACAGCACATTGATAAACTGGTCTGGCTCTATTTAGTTTGTTGTGACTCAAAATAGCCACATGCACCCAGCCCATGACTGGAAAACCTTTACATAGAGCTTCAGTTTAGTCAGTATATTGCCTAAGATGATTAATCAGATGATATTTGGCCATTTTTACATTATCAGCATCACCGATAACACTTAGAGAACTAACAGAAGTAGAGTTATATACACTGCCTGCCATTCAAACATTTGGGATCAGTAAGATTTATGTTTTTTTTTTTTTAAAAAGTCTCTTATGCTAATCAAGGCTGCATTTTATTTGTTCAAAAATACAGAAAAAATATTATTTATTTCTGTGGTCAAATCTGAATTTTCACCATGTCACATGATCCTTCAGAAATCATTTTAACATGCTGATTTATTATCAATGTTGAAAACAGTTTTGCTGCTTCATAGTTTTTTGGAACCTGTGACACTTTTTTTCAGGATTCTTTGATGAATAAAAAGTTAAAAAGAACATCATTTGTTTGAAATAGAAATCTTTTGTAACAAATGGGGTCAGTACATTTTTATCTTTCTTTTTTTGAAAGAAATTAAAACTTTTATTCAGCAAGTATATGTTAAATTGATTTGAAAAAAAAAGAGATAGTGAAGATTTAAAGATTTCTTTTTAAAAGCTTCTTTAAAAATCTTACTGATCAACTTTTGAAACAACAGAATCAGAGCAGTATCAGAAACGACGCATTCAAAATAGAAATCTTTTGTAACAAAATACACTATTCAAAGGTTTGGGGTCAGTACATTTTTTATCTTTCTTTTTTTGAAAGAAATTAACACTTTTATTCAGCAAGGATATGTTAATTTGATAAAAAAAAGTGAAGACTTGTATTGTTAGAAAAGATTTCTTTTTTAAAAATCTTACTGATCAACTTTTGAACGCTATTATATAAACAACATCAGAAGAAACACATTTCAGCTTTAAAGCATTTAATATTAAAGTCAAAGTAATCGAACACAGATGTGTTTCGAAAACTAATCCATGACAGATTGCTGAAAGATAAAATGTGATGAAAACTTTGGCTTCATTATCCAAACTGACAAGGCAGCATGCATGCATGAGTTTATTTACCATGTTTGGCAGCGTGAAATAATTAGTGCCAGTGTTTGCTGAGAATATTCACAGCGTAACGGCTAAAGAGTTTTTCCCAGAATGCCGATCCTCCCCCTTCAGCCCACATCTCTGCAGCATAATTTGAGACATCCTGTACTGCTCTCATCTGCCCCGAAAACACAAGCCAAACTATTAATAATCACATCAGGAAAGACTAAAAACATGGAAGCTGATCTGCTGTTTCAAAACAGAGGCATTAAGAAACTGCTATGAGTTATTTCATCTAATAGAGCAGCAATAATAAAGCCAAAACAAATATGCACAATCTTTAAAACTATGGAACTGTATTTGCATTTGTCTCTCCAGATCCCCCATGAAGATGTTTCCTCTGAGAGCTCGAACCATCAGATCAGATCTGCGGAAAGTCTCTCGTGTCCTCAGTCGTTAGATTAAGAGGAAACTTGTCTCTAAACATCTGCACTCAATGTTCTCTGTAATTTTTCTTTTTGCTGAGTAAAATCTCTTTTTGATGGTCAGATCTGAGCAGAAACACCAGTGCACAAAGTATAAAGATCGCATTTAACTAAATACAGGCATAAACAATGTAAATACACTACCAGTCAAAAATTTTTGAACAGAAGTCTCTTCTGCTCTCCAAGCCTGCATTTATTTGATCCAAAGTACAGCAAAAACAGTCAAATTTTGAAATATTTTTACTATTTAAAATAACTATTTTCTGTGTGAATATGTGTTAAACTGTAATTTATTTCTGTGATCAAAGCTGTATTTTCAGCATCATTACTCCAGTCTTCAGTCACACGATCCTTCAGAAATCATTCTAATATGCTGATTTGCTGCTCAAAAAACATTTATTATTATTATGTTGAAAACAGCTGAGTAGAACGTTTTCAGGTTTCTTTGATGAATAGAACGTTCAGAACAACAGCATTTATCTGAAATAGAAATTTTTTGTAACATTATGTCTTTATCATCACTTTACTCAACTGTTTTAAATTTTTAAATTGAAAAAAAAAAAGTTTAAATTTTTGGTTTAAAAAAAAACAAACAAAAAAAAACACTAGGTTTCTTTTTTCTATATTCTATCTACTTTTTTCTTTAAAAAAACAAACAAAAAAAAAACTTGCTATGTGTACTGCGTTAGGCTAACCGAGACTTGTCATATTGCTTACATGTTGTTGCTCTTTTGTTGGTTTTGATTGTTTCTGTTGTCCTCTTTTGTAAGTCGCTTTGGATAAAAGCGTCTGCTAAATAACTAAATGTAAATGTAAATGTTAAATATTGATAATAACAATAATAAAAAGTGCTGTTCTTCTGAACGTTTTATTCATCATAGAAACCTGAAAACATTCTATTTAGCTGTTTTCAACATTGATAATAATCAGAAATGTTTCTTGAGCAGCAAATCAGCATATTAGAATGATTTCTGAAGGATCATGTGACACTGAAGACTGGAGTAATGATGCTGAAAATTCAGCTTTAATCACAGCAATCAATTACAGTTTAACAGATATTCAAATAGAAAAGTTATTTTAAAATAGTAAAAATATTTCAGAATATTACTATTTTTGCTGTACTTTGGATCAAATAAATGCAGGCTTGGTGAGCAGACTTCTTTAAAAACATTAAAAATCTTACTGTTCAAAAACTTTTGACTGGTAGTGTAAATGCATTATTTTTCTGTCTTGTTTTCTTCTCGAGATATCTTTGTTGTGTTGAGAGTTTAAGGAAACTAGACATAAAAGCATCATTTGTGTAATCTGAGGGCCTTAAAGTGAACTTGAACAATCTGTACTGTTCTAGGATGAGCTTCTTATCTCAACGAATAATCAGCACTGCTTATTCCTGCACAAGATTTCTTACTGCTTCAGTTTTACACAATGGACATCCTATTGAAACGCCATCCATTCAGCAAGCTCTGATGCTGGAAAAACTGTTTTCCACACATTTTTGAGTCTGAATTTGTTTTCTTTCTGCACAGGAGCAACATCAGATGGAACATTTTCTGCAATGCTCTATTTTTCAGCTTGGAATCAGGTCTCATCTCTGTTTAGAGCAGGATTATAGAATTCAACATCGGCCCAGACAGCACATGACAGATCTGGCCCAGAACAGCATTATCAGTTTATTAGTATGACCAGATGCTGACAGCTGCATTTCTGCTTACATATTTTCACAGAGTGCCTCAAACCGCACATTACATTCTACTTCTGTTTGAAAGCAGGCCCATAAAATCTGCTTTCCCATACGACCGAAAAAATTGTTTTTTTTTTTAAACACACTGTAAATGTAAATACACTGTAAACAACTTAGTTAAAATAACTACAAGAAAATAACTGACTGGATAATTAAATAAAAATGCTGCATATATATAATTAGGCAATAATTATTTATTTTGATTTAACAAATAAATACATATTTTAATGTATAGACCACATTTTAAAATAAATTTTATAACACACTATTAATGTAAATATGCAGTAAACAACTTATATTAAACTGTAAATACTCTATAAACAACAGTTAAAATAAATAAATAAAAATATTAAAAATATATCTATTTTTTTTAAAAAATGAGTAAATATATTTTAATTAATAAATATGTGCTTATATATATATATATAATTATATTTTTATGCTTTTATGCTATACTACTGTGACTGTACTTTATTGTAAGGTTAGACAGACAGTTTTCATGCTGTTCTCTGATCAAGCTGTGAATCTGTGCTTCCAGGAAGAGCCGCAGGAAGAGGAAGTCATTAAAAACATAAATATTTTTCCGTAGAAAAACAGACAGCAAACCTGGAGGAAGCCTGTTTAAGTTATACAGGAGATGCTGACAAAACTCATCTAATTAACACCAACTGCAATGATTTACATTCAAACACTCACTAGATCTCCAATACAACACCAGATTTGTTGAGTTTAAACATCTATTAGTGCTATTTACTAAGTCACATACATATCTAGCATCACTATTACTGTTTCTCATAGAGGTCAGTGGCTTGTACTGAACCAGATAACCGAGAAAAATCAAGTTATCTGTTAATATCAGAAACAATTACTGAGGCACAACGAGGTCTTCTAGGCTGGAGTTTGCACTTAAACTCTCTGTATAAACAGTCCAGATTCTGAAGCATTAGACGGCCACTCGAGAGAGAAATTATGAAGCAAAAAGACATATGAAGTGCGTATGTTTACAATCTAATGTGGAGCAGCGAGAACATGCTGTACTTTTCTGATGAAGGTTCCTCGTGATGTCAGAGAAACTCAAAGACCACCGTGAGTAGAAATGAGAAAGAGGCGATAAACAGGCCCAGATAAGGACTCACAAAACCTCATATGACCAGAAGAATAAGTGTTATTGTTAACTCAAACTAATTATAGTCATGTATACTGTACATGTATAACACTAACATCAAACTGCAACACTTCAATTAGTTAGTTAGTTATAATCATTAAATGACATTAACAACAAGCAATACATGTTGCACTATTTTTAAATCATTAACATTAATAAATAAAAATACAACTGTTAATCCATTACAATTGTTTTCAGTAACTGAAATAATACATAAATATTAGAAGAAAAAACTAAATAATTAATTAGAAATGTTTCCATGACAACTAACTGAAATAAGTTGAAATGCTGAAATATAACGAAATATAAAAAAATATATATATAAATATATTAGAAGAAAAACCTAAAAATACTTAAATTAAAATGAGAAATTTAGAAAACTCAAATAAGCTGAAGTTGAATACTAGAATTACTAAAACTAAAACTGAAGTAAAATAAATGAAACCTAAAATAATAAAAACTAATAAAACTTTAAATCAACCATTAGACACACAGTGTGTAGTTTTACATTACATTTAAAAAATAAAAAAAAATTGCATTTAAATAAAAAATACCTGCATGCAATTTCAGCTGTAATTAATTTCTGTAAATAGGCTACATCTATAATTACACCGTTGACTCCACTTCTATCTCGTAGCCTATCCTTAAACCTAACCATACTACCAAACATGTCCCTAACATCACCATATCCCACCACAGTGTTTTGCAATACAACATGAACACAAAAAGTACATTGTATACCTAACAATTAAGTACATAGTAGTTAAAGGCCTCTCAGAATACTTGGACTATAGTGCATGAGTCATATGAACTACTGTAAGAAAGAAAGAAAGCCATATTTTTTAGTTTGTAACAAGAGATGAGTAAATGATGATTTAAATAAATATTCCTTCAATAAATGAGCATGCATTTGTTTCAGTCGCTGCAGGCAGAGACTCGATGAGTCAAAGATCAAGGAAAACAGATCAAGAATGAGTTTTCTGTTTTGGACTCTCATGTGGTTCACAGATGCACAGCGATAAAAGAACTCTATTGACCCTCACTGATCAACACACACACACACACACACACACAGAGTAAACGGCTCCTCTGGGAAGCAGTGATACGGCTCTCAACAGCCGTGAAGCTGCAGCTGGGATCATTATTCCCAAGCACAGAGTTCACATTCCTTCTTTCTCTCTCGGACTCTGATTCTCACATACTTTCAGCTTCACATATCGCCCTAAATCCTAATGGATCTGAGCTGGGCAAAATAGACAGCACAACATTTTCTGGCCAAAATTCTAAGGCAGCATCAAGCGTGGACAAAGCCATCCCAGAAAGCATTGTGATGTTCATGCATTTGGCATGTGCTTTCATGCAAAGTGATAAGAAACAAATAATTCAAAACTGAGAAGTGTCAGTAAAACTTTATCCAATATTTAAACTACTACTGGTCAAAAGGTTGGAATAACTATGATTTTTTCAAGTTTTTGAAAAAGGTCACTTCTGTTCACCAAGGTGGAATTTATTCAGATCATAAACATAGTAAAAATTGTGAAATATTATTAGAATTTAAAATAGCTGTTTTCTATGTGAATATGTGTTAAACTGTAATTTATTCCTGTGATTAAAGCTGAATTTTCAGCATCATTACTCCAGTCTTCAGTGTCACATGATCCTTCAGAAATCATTCTAATATGCTGATTTGCTGCTCAAGAAACATTTCTGCACAATGTGCTGCACAATATTTTGTGGAAACTGTGATAAACTACCATTCAGAAGCTTGGGTTAAAAAAAAAAGAAAAAAAAAAGAAATTAATACTTGTATTAACCAAGTATGCATTAAATTGATCAAAAGTGACAGTAAAGATATTTATGTTACAAAAGATATCTATTTCAAATAAATGCTGTTTTTTGAACTTTTTACTCATCAAAGAATCCTGAAATGTATCACATTTTAAAATATATTACAAAAAAAAAACAACTATTTTAAATTGCAATAATATTTCATAATATTACCGTTTTTACTGTATCTTTGATCAAATAAATGCAGCCTTGGTGATCAGAAGAGACTTCTTTCAAAAACATTAAAAAAAATAAAATAAAAAAAGGTAATTATTCCAGATTTTTGACTGGTAGTGTATGTGTGCAATGTACTTTAGTTATGATATCATATCATAGTGTTTTTACCAATGTAGAGCGTTTCAAATCACTCACTTTTGAGGGTTCATTTCAGTTAGGATGCTGCCTTAGAAAGGAGCTGCCTATGTAGACAGATGTAGACAGTAATGCATAGTCACTACATAGATCACACTCTTGTTCTCAGCCTCTTATCAATATTTCTCATTCTCATTCCTCACACTGTGCCACAAATGACTGCATGATGACACACACACACACACACACACACACACACACTCTCTCTCTCTCTCTCTCTCTCTCTCTCACCAAAGCTCTAACACAAGCCAGCCAGCAAACTACTTTCCCTATTATAGACATAACAGGCAGGGAAAGAGAAAGAGAGAGACAGAAAGAGGAAGACAAAACCACTGAAAGTTGTCATTTCTGTTTTTCATGTGTCTCTCTTCACAGGTATAATGCATCCAAAAATTACAAACACAGACCGTTTCTTTCCAATAAACACTAACATACTTAGCAGAATGTTGATGCTGCTCTTTTCCAAAGTATACGTGACAACAAATTCTCCAAAAATGACAAAACAACAGCACTATAAAAAATATATTTACTTTACAACTTTATATATTTACTTTAAAACATTACAACAAAGTCTCATTAGTTAACATTAGCATTAAATAACCTCAAGTGACAAAGAATCTTTAACATTAGTGAATAAAAATACGTTTTTCATGCTAGTCCATTGAATAATATTAACAGATATAACTTTTGATTTTAATAATGCATTAGTAAATGTTGAAATAACAATTAAATCATATTAATAAATATACTTTTTTCATTGTTAGTTTATGTTAACTAATGTAGTTAACTAATGTAAACAAAATGAACCTCATTGTAAAGTGTTAATGATATCATATGGGATATTTTTATACTTTTAACTTTTTGGAGCTCAAAAGTATAAAAATAATATATAATAATAATAATATATAATAAGTGTGAGAAGAGAGCAGCATGAACATTCAACTAAATGTCTTCTTTTGTGTTTCACAAGAGTCTCAAACCGGTCTGAAACGACAAGAGGGTGAGAAAATCATGACAGAATTGTACATTTTTGGGTGAACTATTTCTCTATTTATTTATGAATCAGAATCAGCCTTCATTACTCATGCATCAGCACTGAAAAGGTCCACACACTCTCTCATTTCACTTCTGAGACTATTGAGATGATCTCATCATGCAAACATGAACTCAAACACTGAATAATCATAATAATCATGCCGTTCCACAGCCCAATGCAAACACGACATCTAACCTCTCATTTCTGTATACAGTCTTCATCATGCATTATTTATCATTATCATGCAAATAAAACCACACTACACGAACACGGTACTAATTACAGTATGTTATCATCACTGTACTGTGGCACCGCAGTAAAGAACGGTCTTTGAGAGCACATTAAAGAAAACACAAGCTGTGTGAGTGAGCGGCTGAGTAAATAAAACCAGACTAAACCAACACACAGTCACTTAGAGTTTGAATCTCATGTTTGTTAGAGTCTATAAATTAATACACAAGAGATTCCCTCTAAACTCTCTCTGTATAGAAATGTCAATCAGATTAAAGTGAAAGTCTAGTGGATTGTGTGGGTGTAAAAGGACTATATAATCATGTATTAACCCTATAAAGCCTCAATTTCTACATGATCAAACCTTCAGCTGGAGCTTCACGCGTCTTTCTGCCGTCAAATCTTGACTGATTTTTCTCAAGTAAGCGTCAGAATAACTGCAGTCATATTTCCAGATGAACACTTACTGGACCGAAGCAGCTCAGCTTTACTTGATTCTCCATCAATCGCTTTTTAATCTCGAATCTGATCATCAGGATCTTTTGAGGAGCATTTGTTTCCAGAATCTCACATCTTCTGAGGAGCATTCATTTCTTCATCTCTCAATCAGCATTGGATTGCATTGCATTATATATTTGGATCATTTCAATCTCATCTTACTAAGATATATTATTGGAGATATAGAGTGACCACTGATATTTAGACCATTTTATGTCAGTATCTGCTGTACTGTTATAAAGATCTCATTGATTTACATTACAAGCATCGGAATTTCATCATATAAATATCAGCATGCAGCAAATTGCATATTTTTGCTCAGTATGAGTCTGATTAAAATTTTTCCTCCCTATTCTCAGTGTATCAGACTATATGAGCAATAAAAGCCAGATGGATCAAATATGATGCTTATCAAAAAACACATATGCAACTTTTTTTTTAATATTTTGTCTAAAGGTACAACAAGCTGAAAAAACAGTATTTTTCTAACTATTATTTCATATGCAAGGCTTTACAGGGTTAATTGCACGTATAGCATGTTGCTCCAGAGGACAAACAGTGACGTTGTACGTGTAACACAGAATGTGAGCGTGTTCGATGGATGACGTCAGAGCCGCTCTCCTCTCTAATGAACGCATTATGTAACTGACTCACAATGGTTTTCTCAAGATCCAGCAGCGTTAGTCACCCGCTGTCTGCCGTTCCATCAAAATAACCTCATCACATGAGAAAAAAGCATTACAGCTGACTTATACTAAAGGACGGAGCTCTCTTTGTGAGATATATAACATGAGCATTTCTCCAAAATAAACAAATCAATTACACTAGCAGTCAAAAGTTTAAAGTCATGAGCTTAAAAAACCTTTGATGCAAAGGCAAAAAAATGAGATTTGAAGACAAATATAAATTGTCTACACACAACGATTTTGGCCTAAAATAGTATCTTTAGAAAACTAAAATATATATTTTTTAATGGATGAATTGGAGCAGATAGGAAAGGAAAAACATTATGATGAAAACTAAAATATTATTTTATTTATTTATTTATTTATTTAGTTATTATTTTTCAATGGATGCATTGGAGCAGATAGTGATAAATTAAACTTTTTTTTTTTAACTAGAATTTTATTTTATTTTTTTAAAGGATAAATCAGAGCAGATAGTAAAAGGAGAAGTATCATAACCATCTGCTCCAATTCACAAAAATAAAATAATACTTACTAAAATTATATTAAAAATCAGCTTATGAAGTACAATGATGAATGTCCAGAGCTGGAATTGTATTATTATTTATTGTATTATTTATGTAACATAAACCCTATTATTAAAAAACATTGTTTTTTTTATGACTTAATTATTCTAACATGTGGAAAAACAGTCGACTGGCAGATATAGCAAAAAGTATATAATAACAGCCTAAACATATAGAAAGCATATATTATTAGTGCAGCAGACGTTTATTTTCCAAACTAACAAACTTATTTAAATCCACTTCACTCTTTAAAACAATAAAATATTTCCTAAAATAATATTTCCTCCTTCTCTAGTTTTTAAAATCAGCTTATGAAGTTACGTGCAGAGAGTGAATTGTATTATTTATGTATTATTTATCGTATCATTTATGTAACATAAATCATATTATAAATACATCATTTTTTTACTTTACAATTATTCTAACGTCGAAAAACAGTCGTCCAAACTCTGACTTGTAGATATAAGCAAAAGTTATATAATAACAGCCTAAACACATAGTAAGCATATATTATTAGTGCAGTAGAATTTTTTTTCCAACTAACAAACTTATTTAAAACTAAATTCAAGTAACAGATCTACAGCATCTCAGCTCTAAACTGTTTTTCAGCATTTGTTCTTGTTTTAGAACAATATATTTGCGTTATTTTGCATCTTCTGCAAGTCTTCAGCTGTACAGTAATAATAATAAACCTGTATTTAAATGACAGAAAGCAGTGTCTGGAGGTCTGAGGGTCTCTCACCGCTGAGTTTGGGGTCTGTCTTGCGGCGGAATCGCTCTTTGGCGCGGAGTTTGGAGAAGGTTCTTTTGAGCAGCGGCTCCGCCATCACTGAAGCGCCTCATTCAGCTCTCTTCTGCGGGACTGCACGACACGATCTCCGCGGAAACAAACGGAAAAGCGCGGAGACGGAGCTGAAGCACGGAGCTCATGATGCCAAACACAGGAAACACATTCCACACATTCCACCGCGCACCGCGAAGCATCATGGGAAATGTAGTTCACAGTCGACTGTCAGTATATATGGACAGACTGTTACTGCAAAAATAAAAATACTGCAATTCGACTTACATTTCTAGAACAGGAACTAAGCCTAATATCCAAAAAAAAAAAAAAAAAAAATTCTCATTCTTAAATAATAATTAAACATTAGGATATTACGTAAAGATCATGTTCCATGAAGATATGTTGATATATTTGTACAATATATCAAAACTTAATTTTTGCATTACTAAGAACTTCATTTGGACAACTTTAAAGGCAATTTTCTCAATATTTTTAATTTTTTTGCACCCTCAGATTTTAGATTTTCAAATAGTTGTATCTCAGTCCAATCATAACAAACAACACATCAATGGAAAGCTTATTTATTCAGCTTTCAGATGAGGTATAAATCTCTATTTCAAAAAATTGACCCTTATGACTGGTTTTGTGGTCCCGGGCTAAATACTATTTGATATAGGTTCTCATAACGTTGAGGAAAAACGTTCTGAAATCAACATTCTCGGAACATTCTTATGATGTTATTTGTAATTGATGAACGTTCTCATAATGTTGAAAGAAAATGTTCAACATGTTTTAAATGTTCCTGTGATGCTATTTGTTCTTAAAGAACGTTCCATGAAACATATTTGCAACCTTTATATAACGTTGTAATCACGGAACGAAAACTAGACTTTTTGTTGTTCTTAGAATAGAATAAATGTTCAAATAACGTTATATTTTGGGTGAAAATAAAGTGTCTAGAAGGCTGTGAGAAACGTTTATATATATATATATATATATATATATATATATATATATATATATATATATATATATATATATATATATATATATATATATATATATATATCCAACCTTTAAATAATGTTATAATCATGACAAGAAAACTAGACATTTCAACGTTTTAGAAACATTTCAAAACAATGTTCAAAGTTTTAATAGCCTAATATAGATAGATAGATAGATAGATAGATAGATAGATAGATAGATAGAGGACTGTAATCAATAACGAACTGGATAAATTAATATGCTTAAAATAATCTGTAATCATGTTACAGCAGCGCCATCTGTCGCTGCGAATTATAAAACAAAGAACAAAGTCTATTCAACAAAAATTTATAAACAACACACTGTAACAAACTAATTTCATTCACTGCATGTTCATTCGAGCTTGTCTTCCAGATTCAAATACAAAGATACAATATTTAATAAACTAATATTACGAATATCAATATCTACAACATTTAAAACTTTAACATGTGCCTCTAAGCACCTTACTGTAACGCGATTATCAAAATAACTTTTGATTAACCTTCAGTGATGTGCATGAATAATATACGCGATCATGGATCCTGTATGATGTACAGTATATCATATGCTGCGTGTTTATTATAATGCATGAAGACCCGGAACTGCAGCTGAACTTCATCTGACACCCAACACTTCAGCAGCAGCTCATCAATAACTTCTTACTCATCTGACACTGAGCGCACACAAGTGTGTTTATAGCGGATATACGTGCATTTAAAAGCGTAAGTGCGTTTATAGCATATATACGTATATTTATATAGTATATTGCATATATTAATATAAGTGAGATGCATGTGTTCGATTTTAATTTCGTTTTTGACTGGCGCACCCGGTGGTTATTAATGTTGGACACTAAAGAGTTTTTCTCCGCAGGTTTGTGGCTGATGCTGATGATGATGGTTTTGGCGGGTCTGGTCGGGTTTCTGAGCGCGCTGTTCTCCGGTTGTTCGGTGTTCAGGATCCTCGCGTGCTCCGGTGCGGTGCTCCTGTGCGTTTTCGCGACGCGTCTCGCCCTCAAACGACGCGCGCTGCGATGCTTCAACCAGCCGCCGCAGAGAAACTGGATCCTGGGACACATGGGACTCGTGAGTCTACCTGAGAGATAGACAGATCATTTATACTTTATGCTAAATATTATTTATACTTTGTTTATTGACTTTTTTTTATGAAACGTTTTAGTTAAATGTAACATTTTTTTAAATGTAACTACACTGATAAAAATGATTTTGTGGTGAAGTAAATGCTACAGAAAAACAAATGTAATTTCTACATTAAATAATTTAGTTCAGGCAAGAATAAAAAAAGGAGTAAATTCAATATTAGTATTTAGTCAGCTAAAATGGGCCACGTTTTGGTAAATGATTTATAATACCATCAAATAAGCTATAAAAGAGATCTAATGATATTCTTATAAATTAGCATGGGTTTCTTATACATTTTTTTTTAAATGTGAAAAAGTATAAAAGTTTTAAAATTATGAGAGTTAGAGTAAACATTTGATGTAAAGGCAAAAAAAAGAAAGAAAGAAAAAGAGTTTTGAAGACAAATCTAAATTGTCCACAACAATTTTGGCCTAAAATAGTATCTTTAGAAAACTAACATTATTATTATTATTATTATTTTTTATTATTATTATTATTATTATTATTATTATTATTATTTCATGGATGAATTGGAGCAGATAGGGAAGGAAAAGCATTATTATGAAAATTAAAATTGTATTTATTTTTATTATTTAAATATTTTTTAATGGATGAATTGGAGCAGATAGTGAAGGAGAAGCATCATTACCATCTGCTCCAATTCACTCTTTAAAACAATAAAATAAAAATTTCCTCCATCTCTAGTTTTTAAAATCAGCTTATGAATTTAGATGATGAAAGTCCAGAGCTGGAATTGTATTACTTATGTATTATTATTTATTGTATTATTTATGTAACTTAAATCTATTATGAATGTATCAGTTTTTATGACTTCACAATTATTCATGTGGAAAAACAGTCACCCAAACTCTGACTGGTAAATAAAAAGTATCTAATAAGCTTTAACATATATAGAAAGCATATATTATTATTATTTATACTTTGTTCATAGACCGTTTTTTTCTAAAAAATAAATAAATAAAAAATGGTTTTAGTTAAAGTAACATTTTTTTAAATGTAACTACTTGTTTCAGAATGTTTAGAGAACATTCAAAAGTAACATTCCAATAATGTTTGCAACATTATAAGATGGAGTGTTTCCTTAATGTTTGGATAATCAAGGAAAAAAAAAAAAGCAATTTAAAACATTTAGAAACAGGACGTTAAAAAAAATGTTCTAATAACCTAAAGGGAACGTTTGCAAAACGTTCTTAAAACATTTTGTTACTATACTGCTACTATAGTAACTTTTTTTTATGATAAATCTCTAATGTTTGAGGTTTTTCGCTCTTAAAAATAAAGGTTCTTTATTGGCATCGATGGTTCTCTGAAGAACCTTGAACATCCATGGAACCTTTCAAATGCAGAAAAGGTTCTTTAGATTTTTAAAATGTTCTTCAAAATGGTTCTTTTAGGAACTGTTCACTGAAAGGTTCTTTGGGGAACCAAAAATGGATCTTCTATGGCGTCACTGCAAAAACACCCTTTTGGAAGCTTTATTTTTAAGAGTGTATTTTGCATTGCAGTGTCATACTCTCTTAAACTACATTTTTGACCTACCAAGAAATTTCTCAAGTGACTAGGGAACATGTTCTTAAAAAGAGGAATGAAAGTCAGAAACTGTTATTGCATTGTTTTGAAGTTGCACAAGCACGTGTGCAGTGAGCAACATCATGCATTTGGCAGGCAAAGCAGAAAAACAGGTTCTTCTGAAGCCACAGATATGATATTGTGACCTATTTAAATATTGCGATGGATCAATTCCTCAGCTGAAATGGCTTTCAAGTGAAACAATAGTGATAGTCACTTGCTGCCTGAACATACAGGAACTAAACTAGATATTTACAGCTCTGCTCTGCAAAAGATCACTATCTAGGGTCTCGGGTTTGATCTGATCAGTTGTTTTCCGTCTGAGCTGCCGTTGAGGGGAGTTTTTCAGGACTGCTTTCCTGATGAGTGATAATTCAGCATTGCTGACCAGGCCTGTTATTTGCATGTTTTATGTCGTGTATGCACATGTAATCTTGTTCTGAGGGCGTGTGCTCTTGTTCAGAACAGTATTCTACCTGGATACTACTATTCTTGTAGTATTTACTACGTGCAACTTTCTGTATGCATGCAATAACAAGGTAATTTGCTACATTTCTCAGAATGTGCAATACTGCAATTCAGCTTCCATTTCCAATGTGATGAATGAACAGGAAGTAGGTCTAATATCCACTGTTTTTATTCTTAATTAATAATTGCCAAAATGGCTAAAACTGAAGACACAAATGCAGATTAATAATGGAAAAACAAACAAACATTTCAACTGAATGCTACTCACTTCATTAAAAGTGTAACAGGGAGGTCATGCGACATCTGTTGTCAAATCCTGGAGGGCCACAGCCCTGCAGAGTTTAGCTCCAACCCTAATTAAACCCTAATTGAACACACCCGGTCCAGCTAATCAGGTCCTTCGGCTTATTTGAAAACTACTTGGTTTGTGTGTTGGAGCAGGGTTGGAACTAATGCTGCCTTCACATGCTATCTGAATTATCGTAAATACAAGTTTCCTAATTGGAAATTAGATGTGAACAACTCTCAAGTTGTATTTACTACTGGGAAATTCTGAAATAATTTTCATACCAGAGTTTCCGAGTTGTGCAGGCCATAAACTTTAATCATGGTGGAGGGGACAATAATTGCCGCTGTCAATGCTATTCTCAGACCAACTACATCACTTTGTCTTATTGCTAAAGTAGTGTATGTATAGGCTATATATGAACAATCATTTGAAGCATATTATATGTTTTATAAGCAGTGAAATAAGCATGTATTTGACCGAAATTCCAGAATTGACAGCAAACTGCATATGTAGCATGGTGAATGTTTATATGATTGTCAACCAATGGGATGCTACAATTTATTCTTTCTGACAACGAAGCACTTGAATACGACAAGCTCGTAATCATGACTTCATAAGTGGGAAATAGGAAATTTCCGACAGCACATGAAGGCAGCATAAACAGGAATTGAGTTTGACACCTGTGTGATAGATAAATAGATAGATGTTGCAAAACGCATTCTGTTTCACATACTATTAAAAACAGTAAGCAGTATACAGTATATAGTGTGCACAGTTTTAGTGTGAACTTCAAAGTCAGAATGTCATTTCTTCTGAGTCCCGCAGTAGCTTCACATGATGTCGAGTGTTAAAGCCACAGGAGCCATAATTATAACTTTTAGCAGAAGCCTGCAAGAGATTTTCCTCAACTGAGCGAGCTGCTGTGTGTTTCAGATGCGCCATAATGAAGAGGGACTGCAGGCCGTTGATGATCTGGTTAGGAAGTACATTCACTCCTGTGCCTGGTATCTGGGTCCATTTTATGATATGGTCCGGCTTTTCCACCCAAACTACATCAAATCCCTTCTGACAGCCTCAGGTAAGAAACACACAAAACCATAACGCATGTACACTAACAGATGCTTTCTCAACAAGATTAGGATGAGTTTGTTTCTTCATCAGATTTGGACAAATGTGTCTCAGCAATGGATGCTCTGCAGTGAATGGGTGCCGTCAGAATAAGAGTCCAAACAGCTGATAAAAACATCACAATAATCCACAAGTAATCCACACCACTCCAGTCCATCAGTTAACATCTTGAGAAGACAAAAACTAAAACAAATACATCAAGACGTTTTTAACTAAAATCCGAGTCCATTATCTATAATAACGCTTCCTCCAGTGAAAAAATGTTCTGGTCTGAATCAGGAGAGAAATCTGCACAGATCAAGCAGCGTGTACAAGCCAAAACAGCTCGAAACAAATATGTGGCTGGATTTTGATGTGAGAGACAACAGGAGATGCACTTTTTCACTGGAGGAAGCGTTATTATGAATTATGGACTCGGATTTTAGTTAAAAACATCTTAATGATGGATTTGTTTCAGCTTTTGTCTTCTCCAGATGTTAACTGATGGACTGGAGTGCTGTGGATTACTTGTGGATTATTGTGATGTTTTTATCAGCTGTTTGGACTCTCATTCTGACGGCACCCATTCACTGCAGAGCATCCATTGCTGAGACTGAGACATTTCTCCAAATCTGATGAAGAAACAAACTCATCTTAATCTGGGATGACCTGAGGGTGAGCACATTCACAGCAAATGGTCATTTTTAGATGAACTATTCCTTTAAGTACGACCCAAAACAACCAAATACAATGAACATCAAGGCTCTGTTTCAAAACCCACTGAGTGTATTAACTGAAATGATAAGTGAATTTCCTTGCGAAATATTACCAGAAGTTTATCTTGGGCGTCTGCGTGAAGGTTGTGAGGGTCACATGAATTATTGCAGCAGTCACTGTTTTTAAATGCGTATCAGCTTACAAACGTTTGTTAAAGAGCAACACATCACTAGTGTGTAAATCATCATCAGCTACTATGAGTTAAGTGTTGTAATAACATTAACCTCTTTATATTTGTTCTGGCAGCAAACATTACTTTCAAAGACAAGATCTTTTATGGGTTTATGAAACCATGGTTGGGTAAGTGATGTCTAAACACACACTCTCTGTCCTCAACAATATGCAAGAATTACAGTACTGTTTCAAAGTTTGGGGTCAGTTACAATTTGTATTGAAAGAAATTAATTCTTTTATTCATCAAGGAGGCATTAAATTGATCAAAAGTGTCAGTAAAGACATTTATAATGTTACAAAAGATTTCTATTTTAAATAAATGCTGTTCTTTTGAACTTTCTATTCATTTGTGAATCCTGAAAAATAAAATTTATCATGGTTTCCATAAAAAAACAACCATTTTCAACATTGATAATAATCAGAAATGTTTCTTGAGCAGCAAATCAGCATATTAGAATGATTTCTGAAGGATCATGTGACACTGAAGACTGGAGTAATGATGCTGAAAATTCAGCTTTGGTCACAGAAATAATTTACAGTTGAACAGATATTCACATAGAAAACAACTGTTTTAAATCGTAATAATATTTCACAATTTTACAGTTTTTGCTGTATTTTTGATCAAATAAATGCAGCCTTGGTGAGCAGAAAAAACTCCTTTAAAAACATTTTTTAAAAATCTTACAAAACACAAAATTTCAATGATAGTATGCATAATAATTATAATATAATAAAAGATAAAATTATTATAATAAATGCACAACATTAAAAGGTGATGCTATTTTGTATACATTTATTACAAAATAAAATACTAAAAACTGAAAAGAAGTCATTTTAAATACTAAAAGAGAATTACAACATATAAGTAATTCAGACAACTCAACTAACGTTTTTACTGCTTTTACTGTGTTTTTAATCCAATAAACGCAGCCTTGGTGAGCAGAAGAGACTTCTTTCAAAACATTAAACACATAACTGACCCTACATTTTTAAACAGTATGTTTCTATCTGTCTAAAGCTTTTCCTGTGTTTTACAGGTCATTGTCTTCTGCTGCAGAACGGTCAGGAATGGTCACGCCATCGGCGACTTCTGACTCCTGCGTTCCACTTCGACATCCTCAAAAAATATGTTTACATTTTTAACGAGTCCACCAACATCATGCATGTACGTCAAACACTTTAAATCTACATTTATAGACTGTCAACACCATTAATCTCTTGCTGCATTTGTGCAAGGCTGCAGATTTTAAAAAGTAATCTAGTGTGACGACAGATCATTTCCTGATGTTTGTGTGTTTCGTGCAGTTTAACACGTCTCACAGATACAGTGTTTGCATTGGCAGTGCCGACCGCACGCAAGCCAACCGCTGACCCAAATCAGCTTTATCGCATTTATCATATCAGATAACACACCAGCTGAAACATTCAAGATACTCATCTGAAAAGAAGGAAAAATTATAGGGTGAATCTCACAAAACACTTCCAGGTCATGATTTCACTGCAAAATCTACAGAAGAAAATAAGAAATTATATTTGGCATAAAGTTAATGAAGCCTATATTTAAGACCATTATGACTGTGACCAGTCTTATTTTAGTGTCCTTAATATACTATTGTAGTTTTTATGAATATTTTTAATTTGTCTTTATTTTTATATTTTTAATTTTCATTTTAGTTTGAATTTTAAGTAATTTTGTTTTTGTCATTTTTATTAGTTCTTTTTATTAAATATTTAATTTCTATTTTATATATATATATATATATATAATGTATTTCAGTAGTTTTAGGACCTCAACAATTAAAAGAAAATGAAAAATATTGGCATGTTAACAGTGATATTTTAGTATCATTGATACACCATGGCATTACCATTTTTATTAATATTTCGAATCAGTTTTTCTTTTTATATTTTCAATTTTCATTTGTATTTTAGTTAGTTTTGTAATTTTGTATATAGTTTTCATTCATTTTTCTTTCAGTTTTAGATATTTTAGTACATAAAATTAAACAATTAAAATGAGAAGTGTTGCAACTAGCTTTTTTCAGTTAACATTTATTTTATTTAAGTAACATTTTTTTAATGGTTTTAACTTTAGTTTTAGTTAGCAGACCCTGCTTGGCAACTAACTGAATTAAAATTAAGGTGTTATTTATTTTTTTTATTTCATTTCATTTAACGAAACATTTTTAAATCAACTATAATTATTATAAGAATTAATTAAACCATGTTTTTTCATTATTATTTTAATGCAAAATTCATCAAACTTTTCCCCAAATTCACAACATTTTAAAGTTCTTAAAATGTGCTTCATGTTCTTTGAGCAGAATATTATTTCTTATTTCCTTCGATTTTACAGTGAACAGTTTTCTGTGCATGTCTGTTTTCTGCACAGCCATCAGCAGAATCATCACAGCAGCACTTGTGTTTTCACACTGTCTTAAAAGCGGAAGATGAATGTGTGTGTATCTGAAGTGAAGTGTGAGGAGCTTTGCATGACCAGGGTTTTTTCTGTGGTTTTGTGTGATTCAGGATAAATGGCGCAGCCTGCTGGATGAAGGGCAGAACAGTCTGGAAATGTTTCAGCACATGAGCTCCATGACGCTGAACAGTCTGCTCAAATGCACCTTCAGCTGCGACAGTCACTGTCATGAGTGAGTTTGTCCATACACTCTTAACAATAAAGGTGCTTCACGATGCCATAGAAGATCCTTTTTTGTCTAAACGGTTTGATAAAGAACCTTTAACATCTGAAGAACCTTTCTGTTTCGCAAAAAGGTTCCTTGTGGCGAAAGAAGGTTCTTCAGATTATAAAAAGGTAAGAAAGAGATGCTTCTTTAAAGAACCTTTGACTGAATGGTTCTTTGTGGAACCAAAAATGGTTCTTCTATGGCATCACTGTGAAGAACCTTTTAAGCACCTTTATTTTTAGGAGTGTACATTATACACCAATACAAGAAAACTCATTCATAACTCACGTCTGTCTCTCAGGAAACCCAGCGAATACATCGCAGCCATTCTGGATCTGTCTAAGCTGGTGGTTCAGAGGCAGCATTATCTGCCGTATCACTGGGACTGGCTGTACTGGCGCTCTGAACAGGGACAGCGCTTTCGCAAAGCCTGCGACATCGTGCACCAGTTCACCGCTAAAATCGTACAAGAACGCCGTTCCCAACTCGACCAGCAGGGATCCGCAAAGAACCACACGGAAAACCTGGAATACACAGGAGGATACAAGAAAAAAGATACGGATCTCATCGATCTACTGCTGCTGTCAAAAGTATGTTTTTTAAGCAATGCATAAACTCATTAAGATTTGCTCTTTGCATTTATTTGATTAAAAATACTTAAAAAATTGTGAAATATTATTAGAATTTAAAATAGCTGTTTTCTTTGTGAATATCTGTTAAAATGTAATTTATTGCTGTGAATTTTCAGCATCATTACTCCAGTCTTCAGTGTCACATGATCCTTCAGAAATCATTCTAATATGCTGATTTGCTGCTCAAGAAACATTTCTGATTATTATCAATGTTGAAAACAGTTGTGCTGCACAATATTTTTGTGGAAACTGAGATACATTATATTTTTCAGGATTCACAGATGAATAGAAAGTTCAAAAGAACAGCATTTATTTGAAATAGAACTTTTTGTAACATTATAAATGTCTTTACTGACACTTTTGATTAATTTAATACGATTAAAACAAAAATAAAATGAAAAATAAAATGTATCAAGGTTTCCACAAAAAAAAAAAAAAAAAAAACATTGATAATAATCAGAAATGTTTCTTGAGCAGAAAATCAGCATATTAGAATGATATCTGAAGGATCATGTGACACTGAAGACTGGAGTAATGATGCTGAAAATTCAGATTTGATCACAGGAATAAATTACAGTTTAATGGATATACACAGAGAAAACAGCTGTTTTAAATTATAATAATATTTAACAATTTTTACTGTATTTTTGATCAAATAAATGCAGCCTTGGTGAGCAGAAGAAACTTCTTTCAGAAACATTAAAAATTGTAATTATTCCAAATTTTGCCCACCAGTGTACTTATATATATCACAAGCTAAAGAAAGTGTTTCATTAAGTTGATGTAATATTGTCGTGTTCAGGATGAGAACGGCGAAGGACTCACAAATGAGGAGATTCAGGCTCATGCTGATATGTTCATGTTTGCTGGTGAGTCCGGTGTTCATATTCATTGGTTCTCTGTATGTTTGGATGATGAAGCATCACCAGTGTCTTCATCAGGTCACGATACCACCGCCAGCGCTCTCGCCTGGATCTTCTACAATCTGGCCATGCATCAGGATCATCAAGAGCACTGTCGAGCTGAAATCAGATCAGTGCTGCGAGACGGAGATGAAAACAACGTCAGCTGGTCAGAGAAACTCATTCAGAAAAGAGCTTTACTGCACACACTTTATACTGTATACTGTTTTACAGACATAGAATGTGAAACGGTATGCATTATGCAACAAGTTTGTATTCTATAATACATAAACAATAGTATGATACACTGTTGTCACATGACATTGTGTTTAACTTATAGAAGACTAGGACAGGAATCAGTTATCAGTTTAATAATTCAAACAAAAAATGGAATTTAAAATGGTTTACTTAATGTTTTAAAATAAAACAATACATAATTTTTAAATTGATATATGAATACATATAAAACTTTAGTAAATTTATGCTTTAAAATGTAGTTAAAAACATAAAACAGTCAAATAATAAATCATTTTTTAAAGTATCTAGTTATAATATGGTTATTTAGCATTTTTAATATCGTTTTTTTATGTAGATAGAATAAAACAATAAAAGACATATAAAACTGTTTAGTAAATTCATGTTTTAAAATGATACAGTTAAATAAAATCATAAATTAGTCAAATAATTAATCATTTTTAAATGTATCCAGTTATAATCTCAGAAATAAATATGGTTATTTTTCATTTTTAATAGTTTTTTGTCATTTAAAAAAGTAGTTAAAATAAAACAATAAATTATTAGATTTTTAAACTGAAAAATAAATAGACATATGTAAAACACTTTTTTTAAAATGCAGTGAAATAAAACCATAAATTAGTCAAATAATAAATCATTTTTAAATGCATTAGGTTATAATCTCAAAATTAAATGTGTATTATTTTAATTTTACTTATTTTGCATTTTTAACATGTAGTTTATATAAAACAATGAATGATTAAATAATTGATAAACTGACAAATATAGATCTGTTTAGTAAAATCATGTTTTAAAATGCTGTAAAATAAAACCATAAATCAGTCAAATAATAAATCATTTTTAAATGCATCCAGTTAAAAGCTCAGAAAATGCAGTTAAAGTAAAATAAAGCAATAAGCCCTGTGAAGCCGTGGTTTACAGTGAATTTATAACAGCTAAGGGGCGTTGTTAGGCACGACACGAAGCGGAGAAAAAACCCTTAGCTTCACGGGGCTTGTTGCTTTTATAAAACGGTTATTCCATATACGTAGCAAGGTTTCACAAAATAAAACAGAGCAAATAAAGTGTAATGCTATTAATAAAAACAGTATTCTTCCACCAAACAATGTAGTTCCTCAGAAACAGTTGTGGTTGCAACAAAGTGGTTGTCAAGCAACACACAGATGTAAACAAAGGTGTATGTTTATAGTGTAATTTACAGCAGCTTCAAACGTAGCTCAACCAATCAGAATCAAGGACCGGAACTATCCGTTTTATTACAATAAATTAATTATTTTTAAATTGAAACATAAATAGGCATATAGTTTGTAAAACCATAAAATAGTCAAATAATAAATATTTATTAAATGCATCCACTTGCAATCTCAGAAAAAAACATATATATATTTTACATTTTTATTTTTATTTTTGCATTATCTATGCATTATATGCACACTGTGCAGGGAGGATCTGAGTCAGCTGCCCTTCACCACCATGTGCATCAAGGAGAGTCTGAGGCTTCACTCACCCGTTCTGGCACTCACCCGCTACTACTCACAAAACATGAAGACACCTGGAGACTGCGTCATCCCAAAGGGTCAGAGAGTCTCTCACACACACTCACACGCTCACACGCACACACGCGTGCGCACACACACACACACACACACACACAACACACACACACACCTGACTAACACTACGACTGAAGCACTGCATCATGGGGAATAACAGAAGCAGAGGTTCACACTGCTGTATTTGTTTGTCTGCAGGATGTCTGTGTTTGATCAGTATTTATGGTGTCCATCGAAACCCTGAAGTCTGGCCCGATCCTGAGGTCAGTCGGCTCACTCACTAATCATTAATATATTAGTATTATAATATTTATTTATATCTTGAATTAGTTTATATTTTTATATATTCAGGTTTCATTTAAATTTTAGTTTCATTTTTAGTCATTTTGTTGTGTTTATGTCATTTGTATTATTTTAGTTATTTTTATTAATATTCATTTCTGTATTTCTATTTAGATTTTTTTAGTTAAACAATAATAAAACAAGAATTAAATAAATAATTAAATGAATTTTAAATAGATTTGATTTATTATTTTAATTATGACAATAATAAAAAATAATAATAAATAAATTAAATTATTTTATTTCAGCCAAGGCAACATATCTACTTTTAGTTTCAGTTTTACATTTAGTATTTATATTTCAAGTAATTCAGTTTTATTTAAATTAACAAAAAAAAAAGTTTTTTTAATAGTTTTAATTTTTATTAATAACAACACTGAACTAAGCTAATTTATTATAAGATATGGCCAAGTGCTTTCTTTTACTTTTAAAAACTGATGCCTCTGTTTATTTTTAGTTTCAATAACATGGCATGATTATATGGTTAGTTGCATTTCTGGGTAGCTAGAAGTAAAACAATAATAAAAAAAAAAACTTTTGCCACCTGAAATAACTTTAACTGAAATAAAATAAAATATTTTAAAAAATTCTGAAATAAAAATTAATACATAGACATATTTAAAAATAATAATAATAATAATAAAAAATGACAAAAACACAACAAAATTACCAAAATGTTAACTAAAATGAATGAAAACAGAAAATATAAAAATAAAAAATAATTCAAAATATGATACTAAAATAAAACTGTTGCATTTTAAAATTTGCATGCAAGCTTTGCTGTTCATGACCCGATCCAGACAGACCTGAGGTGTGTTTTTGGGTTGTGACGCATTAGTTGAGCAGCAGCTCTGATCTGCAGTCAGTGAATGAGTTAATCAGTGATCTCTGAGCAGGTTTATGACCCCATGCGCTTCGACCCGGAGAACTCACACGGACGCTCACCTCACGCCTTCATTCCCTTCTCTGCGGGACCCAGGTACACACACACACACACACACACACACACACACACACTATAACACACACTCTTAAACACACACACACACACACACAAACACGCACACGCACACACTCACACGCACTCACACACACACACACACAAACACACTCACACACACGCGCACGCACACACACACACACACACATGCACACACACACACACCCAAACACACACACAGACACACACACACACACTCTCACACACACACACACACACGCACACACACTCACTCACTCACTCTCACACACACACACACACACACACACACCAGTACCTCCATCTTTCTTCCTATTGTTCTCCAGGAACTGCATCGGGCAGAACTTCGCTATGGCAGAGATGAAGGTGGTTGTGGCTCGGACTCTGTTGCAGTTCAGGATCCTGCCGGGCCCCAAACCGGTGCGGCGTCTCTATCAGCTGGTGCTGAGAGCCGAGGGAGGCCTGCTGCTAAACTTCCAGACGCTCGATCAATCTCATAAAGACTGAAAAGCACTGAAACATCTCGCTGTTTAATCTCATGGAAGCCCGTTTCTGACATGAAATTTAAGAAAAAGGTAACTGTGACTAATCTCACAATTCTGTTTTATGCTCTCATAGTTTTGACACTTTTTCTTGCAATTTTGAGAAAATTGTGAGATTTAAACTGTGAGATATAAACTCAGAATTACAAGAAAAAGGTCAGAATTGAGAGATAAATCATTTTTTATTCTGTGGAGAAACAATAAAAACAACAACAAAACTGTATTATTTTCTGTATTATATTCTGTGATATAAACTAGTCAGAATATTATTATATTTGTAGAATGTTCATATCTCATAATTCTGACCTTTTTATATATTGCAATTCTGAAAAAAAACCCCTGAATTGTGAGATAAAAAGTCACAATTACCTTTTTTGTTGTTTTAAGTGGCGGAAATGGGCTTCTATACAATGCTTACTGTGATTTTATATGAAGATATATTTCAGGACTAGACTTAATAGACACAATTGTTTGATAAAATTGAGAGATAAATGTATTTTTTATTATGTGGCGGAAAAAAAAGCAGAATTGTGAGACACCATTTTTTTTTAGAAAGTTTATAACACAATTCTGAAAGAAATTGTGAGAAACTAAGTCAGAGTTGTAAGATAAAAAGTTGCAATAACCTTTATTCATATTTTATTCTGTGGCAGAAAGCAAAAAATTGTAAGATGTTTACATGTCACAAGTTTATATTTCACAATTCAGATTTTTTTTTTTTGTCTGAATTACGAGTTTATATCTTTCAATTCTATGTTTATATCTCACAGTTCTGAGAACAATTTGTCAAAACCCAAAATTGTGAGTTAAAAACTTGTAATGACTTTTTCTATTACATGGCAGAAATAATCTTCCATGTAATACTTACTGTGATTTTATATGAAAATATGTCTTCATTTCATTTCACAGATACAGAAGGATTTAGAATCTATAGTTTTGGAAATATGCAGGAATTTCAGTCTGTATTTGCTGTATTGGAATGGTTTTGATCCAGGTTTCTCTGAAAACATTTGCTCTTCAAGAGACGTTCAGTACTGTAATGTCACTTTACCTTCTTATTTCTTAAGATGTTGTGTTTAAAGCCAAAACGTTACTGTGATCATTTTAATCAATGCAACACTGTTTTTATTAACAGCTAATGTTACAAATAATGTTCTGTTTTGCTATTGTCATCATGTGACACATGACACTTTGATAGAAATGGAAATTGAGCCATAAACTCTTATATAGTACAAACTGCATTAATGTAAATATATTTGTATCATTTTTTGTTGTTGCTGAGAGACTGAAGTGTGAAGTATGAGTATTTGACTGATAAAGAGATGGTATATGAGACTTTACTGATTAAAATCTGCATGTGTGATCACACTCACTGTGTTCAGTGCATTGCAGCTGTTTCCTCAGCTCCGCCCTTCACTGCTGTTGTTTAGGAACCAGTGTAAACACACAGGCGGTCATGGCTTCTCGGGATCTGGACGCAGAGTTTATAAGATCATCGCTGGAGGACAGAGAGTCTCTGTTCAACCGGCTGATGGAGAAACACAGGAGCAGCAGAAAGGTTTGTCATGCTCTTACATTCACTGCAGGAGCGGCTCAGATTTCTCCTCTTCAAAGGTTGCTGGGTTACAACTAAACAACACTGCATTCAGAGCAGCAGCACACGCTAAAACACACTCGAGTGCACACTAAAAACTAAAACAACACACTCATGTACACACTTCAGCTCTGTGTCTTCATATACAGGCACTTCTGTGTCTCTGGGGTTGATTTCTATCAAAACTCACAGATTGAAATACATCTGAAATAAAACAAAATATAAATATTAGATGAAAAATTTTACTTAAACTGGCAATAAACAACCTAAACAAAATTATTAAGTTTAGGTTGAAGTGCTTAAATTACTAAAACTAAAATAAAACAGAAATAGAAAAAAAACTGAAATAAAATAAAATATAAACATAAAAAATGGGAAATGTTGCCCAAAAAAGTGTGTGTGTGTGTATATATATATAGAGAGAGAGAGAGAGAAAAAGAGAATAAATATAACACATTTAAAAAAAAAAAATGTGGCCATTTGATTAAAAAAAAATAAATAAAATGTCATTTTCATCAGAACGAATAGTGATTTTTTGACGGAAATGACAATTTCGTGATGCTTCAGGGGGGAAAAATTATTCTCATGTAATTTGCATGAGTGGATATTGACAAATTAAACGAACAGTTTGAAAAGATGTGACCCTGGACCACAAAACCAGTCAAGTGTCAATTTTTCAAAATTGAGATTTATACATCATCTGAAAGCTGAATAAATTGACCATTGATGTATGGTTTGTTAGGATAGGACAATATTTGGCTGAGATACAACTATTTGAAAATCTGGAATCTGAGGGTGCAAAAAAATCTGAATATTGAGAAAATCACCTTTAAAGTTGTCCAAATGAAGTTCTTAGCAATGCATATTACTAATCAAAAATTAAGTTTTGATATATTTACGCTAGGAAATTTACAAAATATCTTCATGGAACATGACCTTTACTTAATATCCTAATGATTTTTTGGCATAAAAGAAAAATGGATAATTTTGACCCATACAATGTATTGTTGGCTATTGCTACAAATATACCTGTGCTACTTATGACTGCTTTTGAGCTCCAGGGTCACGTATTATAAATCTCCTCAGGATGAAAGAGACACACATGAGCGTCCGATGATCACAAACATGCTTTCATACTCAGATCAGACGTCTCAGTCCCTCAGATTTGTATTTAGTTAACAGCACACCTGCGCTCAGGTGCATGAGGAGCCATTGGGTCCTGCTCTCTGTCTCTCTGCTGTCACTGTCTCTGGGGCAGAAGCTCACGTCTCCAGGTGATTGACATGGAGCTGGTAAACAGTGAGAGAGGGTTAGTCAGAAGAGCAGCATGCAGAAAGACTGGCAGAGCTCCAGTGCAGCAGGAGACGATGAGAACGGCAGCAGTCTGTTCCACCGGCGGCTGACGCACCGCAGACACAAACGCAGCGACAAAGAGCTGGTCAGACTCATTCTTACATAGACTGCTTCTTAAATATAAATGGAAATATAACAGGGCAGTTCATCACTACAGGGTTTGCAAAACTGAGCTTCATGAGGAAACTGCAGAGAGTTGATGAAAAGGAGTTGATCAAATATTAATCAAATATATACATTTAGTTATATTTTAAATTACATTACTTTTTTGTTGAATTGTTACATTTTAATGTTTTGTTTAGATGTAGATAGTTACATTTTAAGTTGCATAACTTAGTTTTTTGTTATATTTTAATGTGTGCACATATATTATATATTAGATTTTTGTTGCGTTTTAATGTTTTATTTAGTAGAATAATCATGCAAGTTGAATTTAACTTAAATGACTAATATAGAAATAAGCTGAAATAGAAATAAACCTCCTGATAAAAATTTTAAAAAAGGTAATTGTGGCTTTTTATCTTGTTTATCTTCTGTTTTCTCAAAATTGCAAGATATAAATTCAGAATTGTGAGATAAAGAGTCACAATTACCTTTTTTATTTTTTTATTCCATGGTGGAAACAAGCTTCCATAATAATTAATTAAACTAAAACTGAAACAAAAATTTAAAAAGCTATGTAGAAATTATATATATATATATATATATATATATATATATATATATATATATATGCGCACACACAATTATATTGTTTTATATATTACAATATATATTAATATATATAAATAGAACACTCACCAAAAAGCTTTTTTTTCTTTTAAAATTTATTTGTTTACTTGAACTGTGAAAGTGTGGATGTGTTGTTAAATTATTGAAACATTTACTTAAAATCTCAGGTGAACATCAAGAAACCATTTTAACTCATTTTAGCTCACAATCCCTAATATGATTTAAAAAATTATTATAGTTGTAAAATATTTATTGTCTCTTTAATTAATTTTTTCTAAGTGTTAATAAAATATTGGGATTTTTTTTTCATAAGAACTAAATAAATATTGTAAATGTACATCTTGTATTGTTTATTTCAATGAGTTGTTGCTAGTGTAGATTCATAAACTGAAATGCACAGACGCTCTCTGTATCCAGTCAACAACACAAACAAGCAGTGAGCGTTTCTCATATTAGTTTACAAGCGTCAGTCGCTCAGCAGGTTTGTCTTTTACCACTTCCTGTCTCTCCCACAGAAGTTCCTGTTACACAGGCTGACTGTGATTGGCCGTCTCTCAGGCGGAGCGGCTGATAGGAGGACAGTGGGAGGTCAGTCCGTCTGAGCGTCTGTTTACACGCACTCTCAGATTTCTGAAAGACCGTTTCTGATTAAAGGTTTCCAATGTCATTATAAGCCAAACCCAGACTTGAAAATGGTTAAACTTTAAAGCACTGAGAGCAAATCGACTCTCTGGTGTGTGTTGTGTTATAGATCACTATGAGAGGCTGATTGTCAGTCTGCAGAGGAGCCGTTCGGGTGAAGATATCACTGGTCTCTTGCTGATCTACCCTCAACACACACTGCATGTCATCGAGGTGCTTCATCGGCAAAACACAATCCACAGTGTGTTTTACTCACCCTCATGCTGCTGCAGACCCACGACACTGTGGAGGATAAAAGGAGAATATTCATGCATGTTGAAGTTCACTAAAATCACTAAAAATAAAAATAAATGAAGGTATGGAAGCTTGTTTCCACCATGGAATAAAAAAAATAATAATTAAAAAGGTAATTGCAACTTTTTATCTGACACTTTTGACTTTATCTCAGAAATGCATGATATAAACTGAGAATTGCAAGATACAAAATTTGCAGCTGCCATGAAAAACATCAGAATTGTGAGATAAAAAGGTGGGGGGAAAAAACAGAATTGCAAGATGTAAACTCAGAATTCTGAGAAAAAGTCTTTTATCTGGTTTATATGTCACAAAAAAAAAAAAATAAATAAAAAAATAAAAACATAATTTTTTCTCAGAAATGTGAGAGAAAAAAAGTCAGAATTGTGAGATAAATTTCATAATTACCTTTATTTATTTATTTATTTATGTATTTATTTATTCTGTTTGGAAACAGGCTTCCATAATAATTAATAAAACTTAAATAAAAATAGATTAAAGCTATATATAAAAATAAGGATTACAGGGAATGTGTAGCAATTAAAAAAAAATTAAATAAAAATTACAATAGCATATAATAAAAATTGCTAAAATCTAAACTAAAATTAAGATGAAACTGAAAATATAAAAAAATAAAAGGTAATTCAAAATATAAATAAGTACCATAGTATATAAATCATACTAAAGTAGCACTGTTGCAAACTTAAACTTTCTATCTTCATCTATATGAAAATCCATTAAAAATATGACTACACTTACAATTACCTAAACAAAGAGTGAAATAAAAGAAAATAAAGGTAAATATCTGAATATTTTCATTGGCAACCATTTCCAATCAAGCTGTAATTTTGCCAGATTATACAAATATTACTAACATAAATGCAAGCTTCTATCTGGTCCATATAGTGACAGTGAATGAAAACAAACACAGTCCAGATCTGAAAATGAGATTGGAGAGCATCTAAACATCTAAACTTTAGTTTCCCACAGAATAAAGAAAGTCTTACAGGTTTTCAGTGACATGAGGGAGAGTAAATGATGCATCCTGTAGGTCAGGAACGCCTCACATCTCCTCATATAACAGGCACAGTGATTGTAAAATATAAATCCATAACTGTTTTTCATGCACTAGTGTTCAACTGAAGCTCTGCTGTCTGTTCTGCAAGACCTGAGACACATGGAGGAAAACAGGTGAGAAGAATGCTTATGATTAATGAAGATCTACTGAACAATACCCATGATTCTCTGGTGCACTGCTAATGAAGCTGTGTCTGAAATCATTCATTCTTCCCTAGATAGTGAACGCCACTTAGTGCACTACACAGGAAAAGAGTGAGCGACTGTAATTCAGGCACTATTATTATAGTGAATTATAATCAAACTAAATTATAGTTATTAAATGATAAATTATATAGTTATAAATTATAAATTAAAGTTATTACATAGGGTTATTATAGTCAACTAAAACTAAAATCATTAAAAAAATATATATATATTATTATTTTAGTAGATTTAAATACTCTCAAAGAGACATGAATGATTTATTGGAGTATCTAACAGGAAAAGTGCAGAAATGTCAGTGTATGATTTGAAGGTCTAATGGAGCAGCTGACAGCACCTCTCTGACCCGCAGCGGCCCGATCCTGGAGCCCCGAATCCTGCTGGTGTCCCACGATCTTCCCAGCAGACTCTTCCAGCACTGGAACTACAAGCTCCTGGATGAGTCTGACAGCCGGAGGACACTCGTCTCAGACGAACAGAGCCCAGAGAAATTCGTGAGCAACACTCTCCATCAGATCCTGCGGCTCGGACACCACCTCTTCAACAAGACACAACTGAGCACGGTAGAGAGTGGAAATACTGTTCCTACATGTACGGTGGAAGAGCACTTTGCAGCACTTCGACCTCGGCGCAGTAATATTGGTTCTATTGATGGAAGTCAGAGGGAGAGAGAGCCCAGCAGGCACAAAACAGGCACACAACATCATAAAACGTTGATATTTGGTTAAATTTCGGTCGCGACGTCGGGTGACCAAAATTCAATGTAAATTCAACGTCTAATGTCAATGTTAAATTGATGTCCAATACCGACGTCAACTGACATTGAGATTTTGTTGTTTTTAGGTTGTGCAACCAAAATCCAACGTTAAGTCAACGTCAAATTGACGTCAAATATTGACGTCAACCCGATTTTCATTTTCAACCAAAATGCAACGCCTGTCCAACGTCATGTCCAACGTCAACCTGACGTTACATAGACGTCTGGTGCCTGCTGGGAGAGGGGGTTTTCAGGAGTGATGATATTACTGCGCCGAGGTCGAAGTGCTGCGAAGTACTCTTCCGCCGTACATTATAGTTATCATTTTTTATCCGCTTAGAAAATCGCCACTGTTTATTTTGTGTCACGATACTTACTCGTGTAACTACTCATGTAAACGTCTTTAAATAGGGAAAACACGGAAGTGTTTGGTAGCTTCTAAATTCATCTCTGTTTGGATCCTAAGGAATGAATGGTGCTAAACTAAACGCTAGTATAGTGGCGCCGCGCGCTAGAGCGATTAAGTGCACGCACTGAGACGGGAGAGGCACGTATCAACTCGTCTAAATTGAGGGAAAACATATTGGAATATGGAAAAACGGTGGCGTTTTCCTTTAATACAGGTTTAGCTGATTTCAGTTTCTGAATATCGGTATAAGATGAATCAAACAGTGATCAGAGAGTCCTAAAGCTGCCCATGGGACAGAGTGATATGCATCCTTTATTGCTGTGTAACAGTGATCCAATATATTACTGTCTCTGGTGGGACATGTAGCATGCTGTCTGCATTTTGGCAGTTCACGGGAGAGATTTGCTTTATTAAAGTCCCCTAGAATGATTAAAACAGAGTCCGGGTGTTGTTGCTCAGTCTCTGTGATCAGATCAGCGAGTTTCTGTAAAGCCGCCCAGCAGGCACAAAACAGGCACACAACGTCATAAGACGTTGATATTTGGTTAAATTTCGGTTGCGACGTCGGGTGACCAAAATTCAACGTAAATTCAATGTCTAATGTCAATGTTAAATTGATGTCCAATACCGACGTCAGCTGACGTTGAGATTTTGTTGTTTTTAGGTTGTGCAACCAAAATCCAACGTTAAGTCAACGTCAAATTGACGTCAAATATTGACGTCAACCCAATTTTCATTTTCAACCAAAATGCAACGTCTGTCCGACGTCATGTCCAACGTCAACCTGACGTTACGTAGACGTCTGGTGCCTGCTGGGCGAGCTCACGTGCGCTTGTGGAGGAATGTAAACACTCACCAGAATGAACGAGCAAAACTCCTTAGAAAGGCTTACAGTTAATGAAGAGCACTTCTAGATCAGCACAGCACATCTTTAAAACTGTTACATCTGTACACCACCTTTCATTGATGTAAAAACATGTCCAGCTGCCGCGCGATCTCCCCATTGATTCCGCATCGCAGTCCGCTCTGAACAGCTGAAAGCCCGGTGTTGTGCCCAATTCCGACCCCCTGCCAGATTATTACCCCCCTAGTATTGGTAGGTTTAGGATTAGGGGTGGGGTTAGGATTAGGGGTGGGGTTAGGATTAGGCAATCAGATAGCGATTTCAACGAGAGGGGTAATAATTTGGCAGGGGGTCGAAAATGGGCACAACACCTGCTTGCTTCCCCCGACTGCGCGTCCTGAAGCATCTGAACAGCACTGCTGCTCCGCCAACTACAATGTCCAGCAAAACATCAGAAAAGTCGAAAACCGGTGAAATATCAGGTGGTGTGTACTGCCGAATGTCCAGCAATTCGTCTCTGGTGAAACTGATTGCAGGGATATAACTAAAGACAGGACAAACTAACAAAAACATAAAAACAACTGCGGACGACGCCACGGAGGCTGCCATGAGCGGCGCCATCTCAACTTTTTTTTTCAAATAGTTTCAAATAAAACTATTTTCAAATAGTTGTATCTCAGTCCTATCCTAACAAACCATACATCAATGGAAAGCTTATTTATTATTTGTTTATTCAGAAGATGTATAAATCTCAGTTTCAAATAATTGACCCTTATGACTGGTTTTGTGGTCCAGGGTCACAAATATGAAGAAACAGCATCCAGAATTTGGCGCAGTATTCCTTTAAAATCCTTGGGAAGTCAATATCACAAAATTGTCAGTAAACAAAACAAGACGTTATTTTGGATGGTTTTACGACTCGCAACAGTGGTGAAAAGTGTCAGAAGGTGGATTATTTCTCACATTCGGGAGATCTGGTGTGTGTTTGAACAGGGATCTAAAGTGATTCCAGATGAAGCGCTGAAGGACGCTTCAGATGTAATTCCTCCTCAGGCCGCAGTGAGTCGTCTGCTCCAGATGAAGGCGCTGTTGAGTCCTGCGCGCTACATCAGCACCTATCATTCACCGCTACACCAGCACCTGGACTCCGGTAACACACCTGCTTAAAGGGACAGTTCACACAAAAATGAGCTAAAACTGTCATCATTTACTCACCCTCAAGTTGTTCCAAACCTGTAATCAATGCTGGGTAGTACCTGATTACAAGTAATCTGGAATACGTAATCAGATTCCAAAAATTTAGTACTAGTAATTAGAGTATATTACATTTTAAAATGCTTGTAATCAGATTATAGTTACTTTTTTATGGATTACATGATTACAGTACATATTATTCACACAGTGGCAGTAAATGTATATTCATAATATTGATTCTGGAAGTCTGGACAAAAATATTTCACACTTGGAAGACTTTGGGCGTGTCATTGTCCTTTTTCTGTTTATTAATGTGTGTTTAATGCAGAAATTCCCAAATGTCACCCCTTAAAATAAAATATTTGTTGAAATATCGCAGAGAAGTTAATATTTCAATAATTTAACAACACATTAGCATGTTTACAGTTCTCTAATGTTGGTTAATGGTCACACTGACATGGAGGTTAACAAATACAATATTTATATTTTCAGTGTTCAAGTGTTTAAATTGCTTTTATTTTACATTTTTATGATTGAATTAATCATTAGGTTTTCATCAATTCACTATTCACTCACTCTACTAATGTGTAATGTTTAATGCATTTTATGATGTTGACATTAAAACATGGAATATATTTTCTTTCTCTTTGCTTTTTTATATCAGTATGGTACATTTAATGGTGCGTTTAAAACAAGTTTCATAAAAAAGTAATCTAAAAAGTAGTCAGATTACATTATCTAAAATAAGTAACCTAGATTACTGTATGTTACTAACTACAGTTTTCATCATGTAATCTGTAATCAGTAATGGACTACAATTTGTAAGTGATCTACCCAGCTCTGCCTGGGTAGATCACTTACAATATCCATAATATTTTTTTCCATACTATGGAAGTCAATGGCTACCGTCAACTGTTTGGTGAGTAAATGATGACAGAATTTTCATTTTTGGGTGAAATGTCCCTTTAAAACTACTAAAATATTCCATGTATTCTTTTCTGTAACGTGGCACTCTTATGACAGCAGTATATTATTCAAAATAGTGTATTTATACATCATGGTTTTTAATTTATACTTTAAATGCAATCATTGTATTAGTCATTTTTATACTGTAATATATAAAATACTGTATTGCAGCAATGAAATTCATCACTGAGAAAAAAAATTCTGCATAGTATTATTCTGTAGTATGTTTGAATATAAATCATTTGGAGGTAAACAAAGAGCATGAGTTTGTAAACATGTTGTTTTGTGCATCTGATGGTTTAAGGACATGTTTTCGGGAGTTTTCGTCCCACCACAGTGTAGGTTTGGACTTAGGTTCAGGAGGTATGTCTTGTTTGAACCTCTGCAGTGCATGCAAACATCAGAGCGCATAGAGACCGCATGCGTGCATGAGAACTGGACTTATAACTCAATAAACCACCTGAGAAACTACAACAACCCAAAGCAAGACAAATCACTTCTCAGATGTTTCTCCTGAAAAAAAGACTGCTGTGATCTTCAGAGGAGATCTCACGTGCCAAGATTAGTCAAAAATCTCAATATGATCTCAATCATTTCTCATCAGGCGTCTATCTGGATATCCAATATACCAGCAGCATATTGAGTCTGTTTTAGGAGAAACATCTGAGACAAAGTGAGACATAACTGAGGACTTCATTAATTCTCCTGAGTTACTAATGAGAAAACCTCTTTGGAAACTCATTCAACTCCAGGAGAAAGTGACGACTCTTTTCAACTCTGACACTCTTTTCTATTCTTATTCTTTCTTTCTTCAAAAGTCTCATCTAACCACCAACTAACTCCATGAACATTTCCATGAACTCACAGCTATTGATGTATTCTTTAATCTAGTTTATAAATAATGCACATTTGTTTGCATATGTCACTAATTTCTATAATTTTTGTGTATTTTGACAGAATCTGTGTGGCCTGCGGGGGAACATCTTCAGATTATTTGAACAACTTTATTAATACATTTTAAAAAATTCTACTTTTTACCTCAAAACGTTTTGGTAATGCTTGAAGCCGTTAAATACAGTGCATTATAATTATGGTGTTATTGTGAATGATTCATCAGTGATGTTATTCCAAAGAAATAAATGTTTGTCTTCATAATCTTTCAGCAAAATGTGATTTTGCAACTTGCATAATTTTTGAAACAACCTTTCTTTTCATAAGACATCGCTTATAATTAGATTTAGATTAGATTTAACAAAACCTAATAGATATTGAGTTGTTTTAGTAAACAAACATTCAGTTCTGACTCCATTCTGGTATAAAAAAAACATACCTTACTCCATCACATCAAATCCTGATGTATCTTGCTAAATTATACTGTTTCACTGAGAAATACATTACATTTCAGAAGTAAACAGACTAGAATAAAATACATGTACAAATAGAAGTAATTAAAAATGACTGATTTTATTATTGAGATCACATTCTAATGAAGGATGTTGTTCTTTAAGCTTCATGAGACTTTGAACATCCCGTCTCAAATGATTCCAGTTTTCCATTTAAAACACACATTTTGACACACAGGGCCTCTTCATAAAAAAACAAGATGTAAAAAATCATTCTCTGAGTAAATGACGCTCCGTTTATTTGGCCCCCGTTTGTTCAAGTGTAAATCGAGCATGAAACACATCGGTAAGAGTAAATAAGAAACGGACAGAACGCAACATCATGACGGTGAAAGAGCATGCAGCATTAAAAACTCCAGCACACAAATATACACATGGCGTCTGTGGTGGTTTGTGTGGTTATTGAGTCATTAACTAGTCAGCTAAGTGATACTGATCAGATATACATGAGACGGTGAGAAAAGAACTTATTTAAGAGCTTGTGAGTGACTGCGCTGAGTTCAGTTTAATGTAGAGCCAAGCCTTAAGGTGTGTTCAGACTGTAAACGTCAATTATTTTCAATGACAGTCTGTGATTTTAAACTTTAATTCAAAATGACTGAAAGGAATAGTTCACTCAGAAATTAAAATGTGCTGAAAATGTCCTCACCCTCAGGCCATCCAAGATGTAGATGAGTTTGTTTCTTCATCAGATTTGGAGACGTGTCACTGCATCAGTGTCTCAGCAATGGATGCTCTGCTGTGAATGGGTGCCGTCAGAATGAGAGTCCAAACAGCTGATAAAAACATCACAATAATCCACAAGTAATCCACACCACTCCAGTCCATCAGTTAACATCTGGAGAAGACAAAAGCTGAAACAAATCCACCACTAAGATGTTTTTAACTAAAAGTGATACAATGACACATTTCTAAAAAATCTGATGAAGAAACAAACTCATCCTGATCTTGGATGGCCTGAGAGTGAGAAAATTTCAGCACATCTTCATTTTTGAGTGAATGATTCCTTTAAAGTTGCTTGGTCGCGAATCACTGTTAGAAGGAGGTTGCATGCGATCTACAGAAGTTGGAGCGGGAAATGGTTTTGATTAGCAGCTGATATTGCAGGTTGGAGTATCTGCATTGCCTGGGTAATTTCTGTTCTCTTTTTTTTTTCTTTTTTTTTTTGGACAAAAAGCTATAATAGCATGTATAAAAATGTTTCAAATCGAGATACATTGTAGGTAATGAATGCAAAGCATGCGGCAGATTTACAAACATCTAGTTAAGACATCAGAGCATCTTTACAATAGCCCAGATTGATCCCCAAAACACACAGGAATCATTTTCCAAATGCACTTCATTCACATTTCCCACCCCTTGCATGTTTGTTTATGACATATTAAGATTTTAGCTACCAGGTAATATCAGGTCAGTTCAACACATTAGATTCTGTTTGCTACTGAAAATGCTGCCTTAAACCTGCTAAAACACTTAGAAACGGCAGGCTGACTTTCTTTAATGGGCTTGTGCCGATAAAACCCTCATATAAAAATGAGCTTCAGCCAACAAAACTACAAAACCACCATATCAAAATACAGAAAACAAGCACATTCAGATCCACAAACAATATGAAAGTTCATTTTCACCTCTGCGTTCCTGACAGATCTGCTCTCATCTGCTAGGAAAATAAAATCAGAGCATTTAGCTGCGAAAATGCATAAAAACCAGCAATATGGAGTTTATAGACTCTTTACGCGTTGCATTTCAGATTCACTACACCATTTCCCTGATCTACTGAAATTCTTCTGGATTAATGTGTCACCTGAAGTCAAATTCTGTTTAAGATGGTCAAACAGAAGCACAAAATGAAGGCAAAATCTGCAAAGACTGATGATAACTTACTCAACACACACACAAAATCATCAGACATTCACATTAGGAGGTTTTTAAAGTCAACATGACCTTATTTACTGCTTATTTTTTTCCAGTTTCATTCAGAATGTCACATTACGGAGCTAAAACGGATTTCATGTTGACTTTAAAGTATTGTTTGTGGTTTTGCAACATGCAGACAGACTCTTGTACACAACAAGCATCCGTAAGAGGTAAACGTGTGACTTCGGTTTAATCTCTGTCGCAATCTGGATCTCTTTCAGTTTATTTGTGTGTCAGCAAACGCACCGAACTTCTGTTATCAGAGACCTTCACAGGAACCGCGGCGATTCATAGTAGTGTATTTACACGCACCAGCATTGTGTCTGAAGCAAAAAATAATATTGTCTGTTTATATACATACATATGTTTATATAGAGAGAGATTGATAAATATTTGACCTTTGCTTCTATAGACTATGTACAGCGGAGAGTGAATAGCATTTACACATGCTAATACTTACAGCAGAGTTTGAGATGTATTATTCATTACATATTCATTCATATTCATCAGACGTATAACACGACTGGACACTACAGCCTTCGTTCGGTCAGTACAGGGCTCCAAAAAAATCATGGAAAACCTGGAAATATCAGGGAATTTTAACCCTCAGATGCACTAGAGGTAACATTTTAATAATTTAGGACGGGATAAATGATGACCTTTGACCTTTGTTCTTTATTAGTTCATTGTGTTTTTTTATTTTTGATACTCTGTATATCTATAATATTGCAGTGGTCAGATGTGTAAAATATTCTCTCAAAATACATCATTTAAAAAAAAAGATTATATTTGTTGGTGTGGAATGATGGGAGTCTTGTTTAGAAACAATAAAATGTCATTTTTTTCTACATATTGATTCACTAGTTCATGCATCGAAGGGTTAAAATGTTAAAATGTGATTTCCAGGTCTGGAAAAATTCATGGAAATAATTCCTGAAATCTGTATGAATACATATATCTGCTCCAAAATATTAAATAAAATACTGAATTCTAAAAATCATTAACCAGTTATTGGTCATAAGGAATTCCAAATTATCTGGGTGAAATTATGATAAACACATTCAGAAACTGTCCTCACTGTTTTCTGCTCACTAAACTATTAGTCATATTAATGTTAATGTGAATATAAACAATTTATATCTGTGTTATATTTGTTATTTTCTGTGATTTGATACTTTATATATTATATATTAATTTTTCAGTAAGGTTTGATATCAGTACAAACACACTTTACTTTATGCAGCATTCATACAGAGACTTTCTATCTCACATTGAGGGTCTGATCACACACAGCACTTTAAAAAGAAACATTTTTTTTTAAAAGATAAAGTTCTAATGTCAATTTTTTTATTTTATTTACATAACTGTTTAAAAGTTTGGGGTCAGTAAGATTTTTATTTTTGAAAGACATTTCAAAAGCAAGGATGCACTGAATTGATCAAAATTGACAGTAAAGACATTAATAATGTTACATAAGATTTCTATTTCAAATAAATGCTTTTTTCATTAAAGAATCCTGAAAAATAAAACGTATCACGGTTTCCACAAAAATATTGGGCAGCACAACTGTTTTCAACATTGATAATAATCAGAAATGTTTCTTGAGCAGCAAATCAGCATATTAGAATGATTTCTGAAGGATCATGTGACACTGAAGACTGGAGTAATGATGCTGAAAATTCAGCTTTGGTCACAGAAATCAATTACAGTTTAACAGATATTCACATAGAAAACAGCTATTTTAAATTGCAATAATATTTAACAATTTTTACTGTTTTTTAATCAAATAAATGCAGCCTTGGTGAGCAGAAAATACTTCTTTTATAAATCTAACCAACCCCAAACATTTGAACACTAAGTTCATGTGTGAACGGCCCCCATCAAACGATCTCAGTCACTCCACATCAGTCCACTTAAAATCTGACTGTAAGCCACATTGACAGCATCTTTCTGTTGAAATCTCATCTCAGACGCTCACATTCATCAAACCCACACACAGATTGTGCTGTAAGTGTGTTTGTATAATTGGTGAGATGCTAGTCTGGGTTTGGACACAATGAGGTTTCAGTGTGTTCTGTGTGATTTTCTACACCCACCACCGATCCGAACACACACCGCACGAACTTCAAGGCAAAAGTGCAAGAACTCAGATAAGGCAAATAGAAAACAAACCACATGGAAAAACATAAAAACACAAAGAAGACAGGACCAGAACGGCACAGTGATATGACCAGCGCTTCTGATCCTGTCTGTGGGTCAGTGCAGAGGTGCTGATCACATGGACAATACAACGTCATTTGTGCAGTGAGTAAAGGATTGTGGGTAATCCAGGGGTCAAAGGGCAGTGCTCTCTGACTCCTCCTCAGACTCCAGCAGATCCACAGAGTTCCTGTATCTCCCGTCCGGTTCAACACTTATTATGGGAACGTCCAAATCACACCACGAGTCTGAGGACAAACACACAAAACATTATCCATTAGTATATTAACATCTTGTTGATGTGGAGCTGCTTTTTCTGGCCTAAAAAGAGTAAATGAGCTCTGAACAGCATACGACTGTTATACAGTAACATTTAAGAGTGTTCAACACTGTACAAGTAGAGTTCAGATGTATAATTAGTATGATTTTTCTTAAATATGCTTCATACACTAGCATTCAAAAGTTTGGGGTTGGTAAGATTTTTAATGTTTTTGACAGAGTCTCTTCTGCTCACCAAGGCTGCATTTATTTGATCAAAAGTATTGTAAAAATTATGACATATGTTTACAATGTAAAATAGCTGTTTTCTCTGTGAATATCTGTTAAACTGTAATTTATTCCTGTGATCAAAGCTGAATTTTCAGCATCATTACTCCAGTCTTCAGTGTCACATGATCCTTCAGAAATCATTCTAATATGCTGATTTACTGCTCAAGACATTTCTGATTATTATCAATATAGAAAACAGTTGTGCAGCACAATATTTTTGTGGAAACTGTGACAGATTTTATTTTTCAGGATTCACAGATGACTAGAAAGTTCAAAAGAACAGCATTTATTTGAAATAGAAATCTTTTGTAACATTATAAATGTCTTTACTGACACTTTTCATCAATTTAATGCATCCTTGATGAATAAAAGTATTTTTTAGCAAAAAAGTAATTTCTTTCAAAAAAAAAAAAAAAAAAATCTTTCTGACCCCAAACTTTTGAACCATAGTGTACATTTTGAAGTATCTGACAGTTTTTAGCAGATGCATTTAACAGTCCGTCTGAAATACTGCAAAACACCAGTGGCTGAACATTTTAGAAACAAACCAATCAGTTAATGTGTATAATGTGGGTTGACAAAGAAGTTTGGGAATCGCTGCTTTACAGCATGACAATCATGATCACTATGAACCTTCACTGTGAAAAAAATCACATCTCCTGTTTTGTTCCACAGAAGAAAGAAACTCCTATAGTTGAATGTTTGATCATGAAGATGTCAGCTCATACAGACACAAGAACATGTGAGACGGGTTTGAGTGAATCAGTCATGTGTTTGAACTGAAGTGGTGAGGGACAATCAGACGGATGGAGAGCCATGCACACTGCAGCGGTGTTAATGAGACACAGCCCAGAATGACAGCGGTGAGTTTACATACACACACACTGCTTACCGTCTGAACCAAAACCACGGACAGCAGAGATCAGACCGCTGCAGAGATCACAACAACCACAGGAGAGAAGAGAGAAACCACCGCAGAGTCACACGGGATATATAACACACACACACTCGGCCTGTCAGTCACACACACACACACACACACACACACACACACACACTTTGCCTGTCAGTCACACATGTGCATCTGTGTTCTCCTCATTTCTGCTCCAATCAGACGACAGCAAAATGATGCTCTTATATAGGGTTCTTATAGTTAACTAAAACCAAAACTACAACTAAACCATTAAAAAAAATCACAATTGGAAACAAAAGTGAACTGAAATAAAAAATATATATGTTGTTATTTAACAGCCCTTCACTATACTCTATAGAGCAAAACAGTCATTCTGTGAGTTTTCTCTATAAATATTTGTTTTGTTTTTGTTTTTTGGTAAGTTGTTTGTTCACTGTTGTTGATATATAAATGTAATAAAAACAATATTGTGCGAAGAAAACCTTTTGTTCTTTTTTTTTTTTTTTTTTTTTTACTGTTGTCTAACTTACAAACCTGTGTTACGTCCGAGGACGTATTTAATGTGTTTTGTAATTGTGTATATGTGTGTGTTGGATGCGGTTTTGTTTGCTCTCTTTCTGTCTCTTTTTCTCTCTCTTTCCCTCATCACGAGATAGAAATTCCAATCAGCTGTGTTCAATCGGTGATGCCTGGGGTGATTGGATGATGACGGGAGGAAGTGGAAATATAAGAAGTGGTGGATGTGTGGAGGAGGGAAAGAGAGACTTCCTCCTGGTTGCCCAGATTCATTTGTTATTTGATTTTGGTTGATTTAACTCGGAGTATGTGAACTCAGGACTTTGTTGTGTTCTTAAGTAGAAAGAGAACTGAAGTTGTTTAAAACTATTTGATTATTATTGTTTCATGTTAACTGGGTTCAATAGTTTCTTTTTATGTTTTGTTTTATTTAAGGGAATGTAGGGGGAGGGTGCCATTTTTGTTTGTACTTTTCTTCTTTTCTCCTAGTTATGGGTAGATAGGAAGAGAGGGAAGTTTTGTGTACTTTATTTTTGGGTTATCTCTTTCTAGGTAATTTATAAATATCTTTGGGTTAGTTTGGTTTTGTTATTTTGGCCGAGCTCTCCCCTGAAGTCTTTGTTCCCTATATGTTTGATAACATTTTCTGTGAGATTGTTTCTGTTTATTTTTATTCAAATTAAAAAGATATTAATTTGAATTGGTGTTTGTGTTGATTCTGGGACAGGAGGTTGGATGCCCTGGTTCTCTCTCCAAGGTTTTCTTTTTTTCTTTAGATATTTTTATTAACTTTTTTATTTTATTTTTTATTTTTTTTGTTACTGGCATCCCAGCCCTAGATGGGAAGTTATGTAACACCTGTCTATCCAGTCCAAACATGAGCTCAGGTTAAATGCCGATTTATGCCTCATTTTGGCATAAATGTCATTTTGACTTCAAAATCTAGCATAAGTCACATTTTCTGCTACAATATCCATAATACATCAGAGAAAGATCCACCAATTAGAGAAGTCTAGGTTACCATGGAAACAGAAATTGTATCACTCTGCTTCTTTTCAAATTTGTTACTTCTGAGGTTCCATCAGTAAGCTGCCTAAGGGGCCATTCACACAAAACACGTCTTTGTGTCTAAAAACATGAGACGCGGCACTCAGGAATGGTTTTTAAAAAAAGCGCAGCATAGAATGCAAGGGTCTTGAGACGCGCCTTTGAGACGTGATGCAATAATGACAATAACGGAAATAACAGAAATAGGCAAACATCAAAGTTGATAGATACGAAGAGATATTTCTCTCCAAGCTCTTTTTTTTAAGGAACAAGTTGTGATAATCGCTTGAAGAAATGTTATATAATTCAGAGTATCCAGACACAGCCACTATGAGTGCCTCCTCCACCATGTTGTCATCAAATAAAACTTTGTCATGCCAACTTGCTACTGTAAACAAAAGCCCGCAACGCTTGCCCTGCCTCCGAGTTCTTCTGATTGGTCCACTGCTTTGGAACTGATATTGATGATCGGCGCTGCATGTAAAAGTTGAAATTCTTGTAACTTGACACGGCGTCTTAAAAACACGGCGCTCATGTGCGAGGCGCAGCAAAAGACGCGAGATGTGAGCATAATGGTCATGCACGTCCGTCAAGCGCTTTTATATAGAAAAACAATGGAAAAGTAGTGCATTGGAATGGAAAAACGTGTTCTGTGTGAATGGCCCCTAAGAAGGGCGCAGACAGGAAGAATGCTCACTAGCATTTGAAACAGAGCCTGATAATGCCCATAAATCACTGGTATTTTACCTGTAGACATGCTCTCTCCGGCGGACAGTGCGTCCAGCAGGCCAGGTGTGTGCTCCAGCGGCTGTGGTGGCTGCGGCGGGGGTAGGCTGGGTCTCTGGCGGGGCGGTTTGGGAGTGGGCCGTGATTTGGGCAGCGTGCCGGAGAGCGGCGGCGGGGACGAGAGCGTCTGGCTGTGGTTATGTCCGGGCGAGGTGAGGCTCTGCGGGTAACTGAAGCTGTATGAGGACGGGGTGCTGGGGGGCGTCGGGGACAAACTGACAGGAGACGGACCGGGAGACAGATCCGACACGCAGCCCGATGGAGAGTACGGACCCTTGGGAGGGATGGGGGCCAGCTTCTTGGAAACTGAAGGAAAGGGGAAAGACTGACTTTAAACGCATGAATGAATTCACTTGAAATGCACTGACTGCTATTTGCAAATGCACAGCTGTTTTATTATAATGCTTGTTTATTTGCACTCACACACCTATTAATTGCAAAATCATATCATAAATTACAACATGAATGTATGAATAAAATATTTGAATATTTAAATGCACGAATAAATTTCACTATTTTGACTGCTATTTTAATGCATGGCTGTTTTATTATAATGCTTGTTTATTTGCACTCACGCACTTATTAATTCATAAACAATATTACAACATCAATGCATGAATAAAATACTGAAATATTGAATATTTAAATGCATGAATAAATTTCACTATTTTGACTGCTATTTTCAATGCAGGCTGTTTTCTTATAATGCTTATTTATTTGCACTCACGCACCTATTAATTCATAAACAAGATTACAACATGAATGCATGAATAAAATATTGAAATATTGAATATTTAAATGCATGAATAAATTTCACTATTTTGATTGCTATTTTAAATGCATAGCTGTTTTATTATAATGCTTGTTTATTTGCACTCACACACCTATTAGTTGCATCGTCATATCATAAACAAGATTACAACATGAATGTATGAATAAAATATTGAAATATTTGAATATTTAAATGCATGAATGAAATTCACTTGATATAAATTGACTGGTATTTTCTGTGCATGGCTGTTTTATTATAATGCACGCACCTTTGCGCAGCGTGTGAGGACTCTGGTCTGACAGCTGGTTCTGTACAGCAGAGGAAGCCGTTGGTGAAATACCTCTTTGACCAATCACAGGCGAGGGCTCCTTATTCTTCTGAGTGCTGATGACAGAAATGCACTGAACATCCATTAACTGCACAAACACACAGTCTCAGCTCTGACATCTGAACACTGAGATGTATGAAGTAGAAAATATCCAATTCGGCAACAAATTTGTACCCAGAAATGAGTTGAACCTCACAGAACGTTAACTTACTGATGTCCTCAGTTGGGAAAAAAATTAAATAAAATATAAAATGAATCAACTAATTAATTAATAAATTAAATGAAGTGTATGAAGTTACTAAAATGGAAACATTTTGTTGAAATAAATGTAAATATTATTTATAAATAAATAAATAAATAAAAGTGTTTGTAGACACTAAAGTTGGAAAAAGTTTTATTTTAAGGGCTGGTGAAATAACCTTATGTAAATAAAAAAAATAAACAAAAAAACAAGTAAAGTGTATACACAGTTTTTTTAGGGGTTGGTGAAATTAATTGAAATATTATTTTTTAGATGATTTCAGATAGATAGATAGATAGATAGATAGATAAAGAAAAAAGAAAAAGAAAGAAAGAAAGAAAGAAAGAAAGAAAGAAAGAAAGAAAGAAAGAAAGAAAGTGTATCTGGATAATAAAAATTAGATAAATTTTTGTATCAGGCGTTGGTGAAATAAATTGAAATACTATTTCTTAGAAAATTTCTGACCTAATTATAACAAACAAACAAATAAACAAACAAACAAATAAACAAGTAAAGCGTATATGAATACTAAAAATGGGATAATTTTTTGATTAAATAAATAGAAATATTATTTATTTATAATTGTCACAAAAAAAAAATCTAAACATTTCTATTTGGGGTTAGTGAAATAAATACAAATAATATTTATTTATAAATATTTAACCTAATGAAAAAACGAACAAGTAAAGTGTTTGTAGATACCAAAAAAGTTTTCTTTTAGGGGCAAGTAAATAAACGTGTGTGTAAGTGTTGTGCCGGCTGTTCTTAAGCAAAGAGAAAAACCCCTTCATTAGACAGCAGGGATTTTGGCTCATTTTAATGCATAAAGCAGCGCAGGGAACCTGAGGGAAAATCTGAAGCAAAGTTTCAGTAGCTGCAACAGGAATTCATTTAAAAGAATGTTACTTGTACTGAATCAAATGTTACTGTCCTGAAACCTATTTATTTTTTAATTCACACTGAATATAACTTGCATGCTCCTTATTAAAATGTTGAGCATTAGGGGGCACTAAGAGTTAATATTATCAATAATATGTGCAATCACAAGCTTCATGTATAATCCCAAATTTGCCTTTTGTGATCCAGCTGTTTCTGCTGGGCTAGTTAGTGGGTTAGTGGTAGTTACCTACTGACTCTGAGTCCCCTCTCTCGGCTGCAGGCCCCCAGTGGAGCGGCAGAATGAGGGCTGAGGAGGCAGGGGGGTTTGAGGGAAGGGTCAGCGGGCAGAGAGCCCTGTTTGGACAGCAGCAGGACTCTGGGTTTGGGGTTGGAGTTGATGTCTAGAGAGGAGGAGGAGGATAGGAGTAGTGGAGGAGTGAACACAGACCAGCGGCTGAACGCTGAGGGAGGAACGCATTCGGAACGCACTCGAGGGTTAGGGAGCGAGTAAGAGGAAGAGGAGGAGAAAGAGGAGGAAGAGGAGGAGACTGTGTAAGGAGGGGGGGGCCGCTCTTCCTCTGGGGAGGCACAGATGTGAAAGGAGTCCGAGCGAATGGAAGACGCCTCGGCGGAGCTGAAAAGATTTGTAAGATTGACACGTAAAACAGGGGTGAAAGGGTCTGAGCTGATCTGAGATCAATACGTTCAGCTCCATCAACAGCATCTGTGTTATTAGCGTGGAAATATTATAAATTAATATTTATTTAAAATTATTTAATATTTACTGATGTGATTTAGTGATCATTTTAATTAAATCAATAAAGTAATAATTTATATTAATGACAACATTATAAATTAATACTTATTTAAAAATTACTTAATATTTACTGATATGATTTACTGATAATTAAATCAATAAATTAATAATTGATATTAATGAATATTATAATTAACCATTTTTAATGTTCATAAAGCCTAATATAATAATTTTGTTCATATTTATGAATATTAATTAATTATAATTACATGCAAATATTATTAGCAATTATTAAATTATTTCACAATGTCAATTATTAATTAAATCAATAAATTAATAATTGATATTAATGAATATTATAATTAATAATATTGTCCATAAAGCCTAATATATATATTTAATTAATATTTATGGATATTAATTATTAATTATAATTAAATTCAAATATTATTAGCAATTATTCAATTATTATTTAACAGTCTGTGAATTATTAATGAATATTATAATTAATACATTTTAATGCTCTGAACATACAGGAGTGTGTGATGCTGAGCGTCACACAAACAAGTGGGTCTGAGATATCGAGGATATTAAAATACTGATAAATAAAAAGAATTCACACAGTCAACAAAACGGAGAGAAAAATAAAGGAATAGTTTATGCAGAAATGCAAATTCTGTCATCAAATACTACAGCAGAGTGAAAAATAATCAGTGAACAATGGTATAATATAACATGATTAAAACTGAATTTTAATTTCGGGTGAAATTAAAGACAGAAATGAGGAAAAAGAGGGGAATAACTCCAGTTTCAATTCAGCCAGCTAATTCAATAATATTATCAAAACTGAATTTTTCTTTCCTTTAACTTCCACTTTAAATATTTATTCTGAGCTGCTTTAGATGATATCCAAACGTAATATACTGTAAAATATTACATTAATATTCATGATGTCCTCATCTGGCTGAATTGAAACGAGCGGCAGTCATGTGACTTGTGTGCTGGATTCCTATTGGTCGCCTGTGTTTACCTGGTTCTATCGGCGCTGATGGGGGGTGGAGTCTGTGAGGGGGAGGTGGAGAGATCGGTCACCTGATCGGGGTTCAGCGAATCAGAGGGCTGCGTTTGAATGCTGGGCGGAGTCGATGAGCTCTTACGAGACGAAGAGGAGCCTCTTCGAGAAACCCATGAGGTGTCCATCACTCGCACTCCCATACTGCAACAGCCAATCACATCCCTCACACATTTTTATCAAACAAAAGTGACAGTAAAGACATTTATAATGTTGCAAAAGATTTCTGTTTCAATTAAATGCTGTTCTTTTGAACTTTCTATTCATCTGTGAATCCTGAAAAATAAAATGTATCACTGTTTCCACAAAAATATTGTGCAGCACAACTGTTTTCAACATTGATAATAATCAGAAATGTTTCTTGAGCAGCAAATCAGCATATTAGAGTGATTTCTGAAGGATCATGTGACACTGAAGACTGGAGTAATGATGCTGAAAATTCAGGTTTGATCACAGAAATAAATTACATTTTAACAGATATTCACAGAGAAAACAGCTACTTTACATTGTAAAAATATTTAGCAATTTTACTGTTTTTACTTTATTTTTCATCAAATAAATGCAGCCTTGGTGAGCAGAAGAGACTTCTTCATTAAACACTTCATTAGACTTCTTCAACATTAAAAATTCGCTAACACGTTACAATAAGGTCCCATTAGTTGACGTTAGTTAATTCAATACATTTTTTACAGTATTTATTAATCTTTGTTAATGTTAGTGTTATTTTAGTATCATTGAGCTACTATTATAGTTTTTAATCAATATTGTGAATTAGTTTTTATTTTTATATTTTTTGTTTTCATTTTAATTTTTGGTTAAAGTTTTTGTAATGTTTTGTGTTTTTGATCATTTTTTATTTTTTATATCTGTATAGTTTTTATTATTTTTTTATTAAACTATTTAAATATTTTATTTTAATATAGTTAATAATATTTAAATATTAAATATAAATATAATATATTTAAATACAAATAACATGAAACTGAATGAAAATGAGAAATATTGCCTTGGCAACTAGTTGAAACAAAATAAGTTTGAGGGTTTTTTATTTGTTTATTTTTTATTTTTTATTCAAGTTAAATCTTTCATAATGTTTTTAGCTTTAGTTAACTATAATACCCCTGACATCAGTTAATAAAAATACAGTGGTTCATTGTTAGTTCTTGTTAGCTCAGGCCAATTAAATAACACTAACAAATGCTTTTGATTTTAATAATTATTAGTAAATGTTGAAATTAACATTAACTAAGATGAATAAACCCTTTATTGTTAGTTTAACTAATGCAATTAACTGTTAACAAATTAAAAAAAAAAAAAGAAACATCCTACTGACCCCAAAACTGCACACAGCAATTAATTACATTTTAACAGATATTCACTTAGAAAACTGTTATTTTAAATTGTAGAAATATTTCATAATTTTACAGCAGTTTTGATCAAATAAACACAGCCTTGGAGAGCAGAAGAGACTTCTTTCAGAAACATTAAAAATCTTAAATAGTGTACTTTGAGTGATGCATGACAGATACTACATCGTTAAACACTAGGCCTGCAAAACGATTAGTTGCGATTAATTGATTCAAAATAAAAGTTTATGTTTACATACTATATGTGTGTGTACTGTGTATATTTATTATGTATATATAAATACACACACATACATGTATATATTAAGGAAAAATATGTTAGATTTATATGTAAAATACTTATATTTATATATTATATTAATTATATACAAGTGTTTACATACAAACATTTTTTAAAATATATACGTGTGTGTATTTATATAAATATACACATAAATATACACAGTACACAAACATAAACTTTTATTTTGAATCGATTAATCACAACTAATCATTTTGCAGCCCTATTAAACACCTTTAAAATGAATTAATTAGCCATCTACACTGGATTCATGTCACTTCAGAAGTGCAACACTCTCAGAATCAGCAGGTTTGCAGGAAGTCAGAACAGAAAAAGACAGAAGCTTCACCATACCTCTGAATTTTCCTAATGCTGCATAAGTGGAAGAAAAGCAGAAGCATCAGTGATTCAAGCCCAAAGTGAGCAGATGAGCGCATGCATAAGAACATATAAAGAGAACGGACCCGTCTTTCTTGTAGAACTCCAGCATCATGTTGTCTGTGGCAACGCTCAGTGGGCGTCGGCTTTGGTCCTGCTGTCTGCGATCTGATTGGTCCATGTCTGGCGATGGCATAGAGCTGTAGTTTGCATTGTGATTGGTGTGGATGGGGCTGCCATAGTTTCCAGTCACATTAAAATCCATCTCTGCGAACACAAAATAGATCAAATTATCATTGTATTGCAAAAGCAGTAGCTGACAGAGCTAGGTAGATTACTTTGAAAATGTAATCCATTACTGATTCCAAATTACATGACAGTAACGTAATCCATTACATTATACTTTTTAGGTAATGTAATCAGACTACTTTTTGCATTACTTTTGATCTAACTTATTTATCACATTGATTTACATAGGATAATATTGTAACATACTGACATAAAAATACAAAGAGAAAGAAAATATATTCCATTCATTGGTATTAACAATATAAAGTGAAAAAAAACAACAATTAAAACACTAAAAAATTCTCACAGACAGTGTAAAATCTTTGACAACAAATACAAATCAGTTCATAATTCTAAAAAAATAAAAAAGTAAAAATTTAAGAATAGATACACACTTAGATACATAAATAAATGAATAATTATATGCAAATATATTAAGAATAATAATTAAATATTATTAATAATTTATACTAACAATATGCTACATATACATTAAAAATTAAAGGGGTCCTATTATGCTTTTTCACTTTTTGAATTTTAGTCAGTGTGTAGTGTGTATGTTTGAGCATAAAAAAGATCTACAAAGTTACAAATCTCAAAGTCCACTCCAAAGGGAGATATTTAGTTTTTAATAAATCCCTTTTCAAGAACTACAACAAACGGCTTGTTTGGACTACAAAGTTGTTTTCCTGTATTTGTGACATCACAAATTGGCCCATTAGAATATCATTAACATAAATCCCGCCTCTGGAAATTCGAATGAACGTTTCAAAATCTAAACCCGGTGCGGGTGTTTTTATATCACTGTATTTCTGAAGGAAACCGACTGTCTTCAGAAAATTTTAGATGTCATTTTCATTTCATCTTGCATGTAATGTCTGATAAAGCAGCGTTTGTGAGCGGAGCTCTGCTTTGTGTGCAGCGTTACCAGAGAAACCTCGCTCACTCCCGCTACAACAGCGCCTCCCGCTGGCAGAGAATTAATCTGCTTTTAGTCATTCTGCCTAGCTGTTCACCAATCACAATGCACTGGGACAGCTAACCAATCACAACACATTTCGTTTTTCAGAAGGCGGGCCTTCATCAAACCCGGAACTAATTGAGTCGTTAATAAGTAATGAGCACTGATAATAAGTGCTCTGTGTTTCTCACCTCCAGGAAAGAACCAATCAGCATGCTGGACAATGGGCTCAATGATCCCGACGATCTGCAGTGAGACGGTGGTCATCATCTCTGTAATGTTCCTGAGACACAGTGAGACATGTATTTCATCAGTAATCTCTTTTCCTCATAAAGACGCTGATGGTGTTTGATTAATTAGGCGTGTGTCATTGCTCACCCCTCTGTATGCGCCCACAGCAGGTTTGGCCCCAGAACAATCGCAATGTTTCCTGGCGTCATTTTATTGTAATCCTGAAACTCGTTCAGCTTGGCAAGAAACTTAATCAAATACCTGGAAATCAAACAAGACAACAACAAAACAGAATTACTTAATTATTATATTAACACATTATATAATATATAATTAGTTAATATATAATAATATATTATTACATTAAATAATATATAATTACATTAAATACTAATATATAATTAAATAATATATAATGTGTTTAAGTAATGTTAAATGAAATGTTTATTGAAATGTTTAATTAATGTTAAATGAAACTGTTAAAATAAAATATATATTATATAGGTTATACTGTATAATACATATCTTTGTTTACATCTACTTTTCAATTAAACTATTAAATTAACTTATATACAAATATACTATATAAATTTTATATAAACAGACACATACATAAAGTTTTTTTAATAAATTAAATGTACATTAAAAAATGGTTTAATATTCTAATATACTATATGTAAAATTATTAAATGTAAAAAAATTCTATAATATATTTGTGTATTATATATGTATATAATTGTTTACATTTGTTTTTTAAATTACATGATTACATTAAATTATATATTAATACACTATATATAAATAAATGACACCTAAATTAAACAAAATTATAAAAAAGAATTTTAAAAATGTGCCTTTATAAAACCTGTAAAATCCTTTATATATTATATATGGAGTATAAATATATGTATTTAGACTTACTTGAAGTTGTTGCTGTTTGCTGTAGGAAGTTTCTCACAGGTCGATAACAACGCCTGCAAACGCTTGTCCTGATCCGCAATACTGCAGTCACACACACACACACACACACACACACACTCCTGAATAACTACATGAGCACGATAACAATCACTGTTACTGTTAATGTCACGTTCACTCACTTTGATGCCTGAATCCATTCCTCATACAGGTCAAAGGTCAGCAGGGGTTCAGGCAGCTCACGCAGGTATGATTTCAGAGCACCTGCGCAGCACACACACACACGTTGAGCCACGATCAGGAGCGACTGTGTGATCATTAGGGTTGGGTATCGTTTGAATTTTATCAGTTTCAATTCCGATTCCGATTCTTATCGATTCGCAGTTTCAATTCCAATGTGGTTAAAGTTAAACATTTAGATATCAAACATATTTATTCTGTGTCTCTTTTTGCAAAACATTTACTTGATGCTGAATACCATGAACAAAAATCAGCCGGCTACATAAAAACTGATTGCAGTTTTTTCAGCTGCTTACACACATTTTCAAAACTTTGCCTCTTTTTTCAAAACTTTACACACAAGTCCAAGAATGCACAAAATGCAAAATACCTCACATCTCTTGCAAAATGAAGCATTGCATTCAAAATATCAGAATGCAGCGGCACGTCTGGTCTTCAATGAGCCCAAAAGAGCCCATGTTACACCTCTCTTTATCTCCTTGCACTGGCTACCAGTTGCAGCTCGGATCAAGTTCAAGACACTGATGCTTGCATATAGAACAACCACAGGCTCAGCACCCGCCTACTTCCACTCACTATTACGAATCTACACCCCCTCCAGAAGTCTGAGATCAGCTAGTGAGCGACGCCTCGTGGTACCATCACAGAGAGGCTCAAAATCACTCTCCAGAACATTCTCATTCACCATTCCTGGCTGGTGGAATGATCTTCCCACCCCTATCCGGAATGCTGGATCCCTATCAATCTTCAAGCAACAACTGAAAACTCATCTCTTTCAGCACTACTTGACTTCATCCTAAACTTTAAAAAAAAAAATAATAATAAATTCTTTCTCTTTATTCCTTTCCTTTCTAGCTTGTACTTATTTGAACAATGCCTGAGACTTGTTACAAGCACTTGCTCTGTCTGATTGCCTCTTCAAGACGAATCGCTTTATGTATTCCCCAATTGTAAGTCGCTTTGGATAAAAGCGTCTGCAAAATGACTAAATGTAAAATGTAAATGTAAAATATCACAAACACATCTCAAAAGCAAACATTTGCAAAAACCTTTGACACAATATAAATTCCTGTTAGATTTTTGTGTGTTACACAGAGAATTGTGTGTTGTGTTTTGCAAAAAGTGTTTTATGAAATTGAAAAGTCAAAGGCTGAGAATCAGTGTATGGTTTTGGTGTGTGCTTCTGCTGTTTGAGTGTCAGCTTTCAGAAATTGTGTGACAAGCAAAGCTTTTGTGTGTAAGCAGTTGAAAAAAACTGTAAGAGCTGTTTGAGTGCAAAATAGAGCTGCATGATTCTGGATAAACAGACTTTTTTGTAGTTCTTTGAGGTTGTAGTTCTCTCACAATTCTGAAGAAAAAAATATTAAACAACTAAACAAGATCTCACAGAATTTCTGAATGAATGATTCAATGACTCAGTCAAGATTGACTTGTTTCATTACTGGATGAATCAGTGTTTTTGAATGAATCTCTTGAATGAATGATTCAAAGACAAATACATTTTTAACATGCACACACAGGAATTGATAGATGGAATTGAAATTTGAATTTTTACAACAAGTATCCGATTCCTGACCTTAAGTATCCAATTCTGGAATTGGAATTGATTTTCGATTCCCACCCCGAGTGATCATTAAAAATAACCGGAGGGGAATCTCTCACCTGCGATGGCGTGAGGATCTGCAGAATATTCCTGAAAGTCCAGCACGCCGCAGTCCAGAGACGCCTTCAGCTTCTTCAGCTTCGAGGCAGACGGAGCGACTCGAAATAAACCCTGACAAACACACACAAAATATGTTCCTTTTTAATACAGTTACATGCACTTAGACTCATACAGAGATGGAAACAGATGCAGAATAGGGTAACATTTCAAAGAATAGTATATTTATACTTTAACATAGTTATACACTATAGTCATAGTGAGGTTGTTGTTGATAGTGAATGTTCACCTCCTCCTGAAGGCCACAGTCCAGCAGCGTGGTCACACAGGCTTCAATGGGGAAAGCGATTTCTCTTCCGCTCAGAGTCAGATGCTCCTCTAATGGTTTCCCATAACACGGTTTCTCCACCCACGACTCTGAAACACAAACCACGCACGCTTTACTGACAAAACAACAGCAGGCAGGCCATTTAGTTAAAATAGTATATAACATATATTCATTACAATATCTTTTTATTTTTATTTTATATAATAATATATAATACTAAAATAAAATATTATATAATAATGTATAATATTAAAATGAAATATTATATTATAATAATTAATTATACAATCATTTATTATTAATTAAATTATTAAAATGTTATATTTTCAAATTCTTAAAATATTCTGTAAAAATGTTTAATTATATAAGTTAACTATTAATTAAATTATTAAAATATTATATAATAATATACAATATTAAAATAAAATATTATTTTATAATATGAAATTATTTAATATTTAATTATATCATTATTATTATTATTTTATAAATTACAATATTATATAGTCTAATTATTACAATATTATATAATTATATATATTAAAATAAATATTATATTATAATAGTAAATTATATGACACTTATTAATTAAATGGGTAACACTTTATAGCAAGGTGTCATTTGTTAACATTAAAGTATTAATTAACATGAACAAGCAATGACAATACATACATTTATTACAGTATTTATTAATCTTTGTTAATGTTAGTTAATGAAAATACCACGGTTCATTGTTAGTTCAAGCTAACTAATGAACCTTGTTGTAAAGTGTTGATTACAACTTTTAATATTATAAATTAAAATATAGAATTATTAAAATATTATAATACCAATATTAAGCTAAAATGTGACATAATATTAAATTAAATAATAACTGAACTATTAAATAATAATTTTGTTATTAAATTTAATTATCAAAATTATTTAATTATTATATTAACACATATAATATTAAATAATTAGCTAATATAACATAATATTACATTAAATAATAATATACAATTAATTAATATATAATTAGTCATTATATAATAATATCAAGATGAGAGTGATCCGATGTCATATGGAAGGCTAAAATCTGCTTGTGATTCCAGGTTAATTCAGTTCCTTCTGTTTCTGATGTTCATTCATGATTCTCACCCTGTTGCGCTTTAATTTGTGGCAGAATGTTCTGGAGCAACTCCAAAGATTTCCTGTGGTACTCTGCCTGAACCTCGATCAGCTGAACAGAGCGACAGAGAGATGTTAACAATAAAAAGGCAGACTGTTCATCTGAATAAGGAAAGCACTCACCGTCTGGAAGTAGTTTGCATTGTCAATTTCTTTGGCCATGAAACTGTACATGTCTGCCGAGAGCTGATCCTGAAAAACAATGACATTAAGCATAATGCTTCCATGTTGTTTTTACAGTATGTAGTGCAGTTTGACACCTGACTCTATGCATGAAATAATAGAGATAAGCTCCACCCACTCTACAGATCTCCATGCGATTGGCTGCCTCCTCCATCTCCTCCCTGAGGGCGTCGGCTTTGGCCCCAGTGGGCGTTTCTTTATTAGACAGAGTTGAGGATTTGGACGACTGGTGCCACCTAGAGTTATGAGGAGAGAACAGCACAATAAAAACACATTTGCCTACTACAATTTTTGCTCGGACACATTTCTCAACACTTCAGTCACTTTTTGAAAACTCTTCACACAGCGAGCACAACATCAGTCTCTGTGGCTAAACTGTGGATCATTTATCATTGCTTTGGCACAAAATGCATTCATTGACCACATCTGTCAAATTGCATCAATTCTTTTATCACTTCAACACAAACACCACCAAAACTTTATGAACTATACAAGCAGTGTTGGTTAAGCTACTCTAAAAAAGTCATTACTAGTTACTAATTACATCTTCAACAGTGTAATTAGATTACTGTACAATTTACTCTCTCCAAAAAGTATTTAATTACTTGTTACTAATTACTTTCTAAATCCTAAATCAGGTAATGATACAAGGATAGACATGAAATGGTTCTTTAAATTATTTCAAATAAATAACAGATAACTACATAAATTATTCTGGTCAAACTTTATACTAGAGTCCAATTCTCACAATTATGACTTTTGCCTCAATATACTCCTAATTACTGCTTATTAATGCTTAGTAGTTGTTAAGTTTAAGATTTGGGTAGGATTAAGGATTTAGAATAAGGTCTTGCAGAATAAGACATTAATATGTGCTTTTTAAGTAATAATAAACAACCAATATCCTAGTAATATTCATGCTAATAACTAACTAGTTAACAGTGAGAAATGGACACTAAAGTGTTACCAATATTCTTATTAACTCAAAGTATTTAAAGCGAGAAGGGTACATAAAAAGCATGCATTTTAAGGTTAGACTTTCAATTTTGATGTTAAATCCACTATTGTATTGCATATAAATGTTCTATACACAGTATTAAGTTCAATTACATAAGAAGTAACTGTAATTAAATTACAGAAAAAATAAGAGTAATCCCTTACTTTACTTTTTCAAGGGAAAAGTAATTAAATTACATTAACTAATTACTTAGTTACTTATTTAACTAATTACTTATTTGCACGTTTACATACTGTTTTCAAAACTGTTCAAAACCTAGCACAGTACAAAAATGAATAAGACCGAAATTTGCAACATTTATACAGTAAAATCATATAGAAAAATATTGTATAAAATCAAATACTCTCAAAGCAGTTGCATGTAGCTGAACATCTTCACAAGTGTTAGTCTTTCACTTTCATTACATCTGTACAAAAGAGGAAAACTTAGGAATAATTTTATACTGTAATGTAAACATGGAGCATGTAACATATACTGCAGTCAATTATAAACAGTAGAGAGTATCATTCTTGTTTTGTAAAGAAATTTAACAAAAGGAAACATTGTATAATGTTGTCTGTTGTTATTGTTTTTAGGTCGTTGTGTTATGAGTGATAAAGTGTGTTTGTTTGGTGAAAGCCTTTGCTAGAGTTATGGAAGAATGAGTTGATTTGAGACTTTAATGAAGTGTTTTGGTAGTTTTAGTGCATTTTGAATGTGAAATGAACTGCTGTGTCGAGTTGAAAGATGGTTAGGAGAACTGTGTGAAGAGTTTTGAAAAAGTGATTTAGTATTGAGAAATGTGTCCTAGAGTTTGTAAAAAACTGTAAATCACCTACTACATTTGCCAAAATGTGCAGTATGCAACCAATCACACTGCATGATGCCGTATCCCACAATGCAATGCGTTTAACTTTATGTCACTCACTGAATTAAACAAGCACATTGTGTAGTTTCAAATCTTATAAATACATTTTGCATGTTGCACTTTATATTTAAAACGAACTGTAAAAATATTATATCTTATATCTTTTTGAGGTGAAATATGAGCTAGAAATCACAAATTCTGTAGTAATTCTAAAGATTATTAAATAGGATAACTAGTGTATTTCTCACCGTGTGCGAGCAGAATCCATGTCCAATACCAGTTTGGCTAAATGTTTTCTTTGCTTCTGAATGTTGGGAATTTCGACCTTTGAGTAACCAGAAGAGAAATAAACAAAGAAACAGAAAATTGTGTGTCAATTTTATAGCACACACAGGGTTTCCAAAACTGGGGTTCATGGTATGATGGGAGAAAACATTTAATTAATTAATTTAAATTAATTTTTAAATGAATAAAATATTATTTTTTATTATAATAATAAAAACATAATTTATATATAATTTTATTTTTTATTTTTTTAATAAATAAATAATCTTTTATTTTTTTATAAAATAACTAAATAAAGTAAATAATTTTAAAATAAAAAACAAAACACACACACACACACACACACACACAGACACCTCAGCGAGAGTGTAGAGCGGCTCAACGACGTCTCGCTCGATCTGGAGCTCAAACAGCATAAGTTCTTGAGCGAGTCTGTCCTGCGTCTCTCCACAGATCTTCAGCATCTTCCTACACACACACACACACACACAGAGAGAGAGAATAACACACAGACTCTGAAAGCGTGTACTATCTGAGTGTTTAAGGTTCAGAGACACTCTCTCACCCCAGCAGAGAATCGTCACCCAGGATCACAGCTCCTTCTACCAAACACTGAGCCAGAGACGTCAGAGGAAGCTTCTTCTGCTCACAAACACAAACACACATCTATCAGTACATGCACACACTGTCCTAAAATCTACATAAAAATATATATCACAAAATACAAATTTTTATGGGAAAAAAACAACTGAAAATGCAACATTCCTCATGACAATTTCTAAAATAGAAGAAGTAGAGCCATCACAAATGTGATACTTTTGTTTTGTTTTTTGTTTTTTTTGTTTTTGGTTATTTTTTCATTTTAACAGTCATGAACATTGCAATGAAAGAGATAGATAGATAAATAAATAAATAAATAAATAAATAAATAAATAAATAAATAAATAAATAAATAGCTAAATAAATAAATACTGTTTAATCTATTAACACAAATTGTTAAAATTAAAAGAATACACACACACACACACACACACATATATATATATATATATATATGCTTGTCAAATATATGTGGATGAATCTCAAGAAAACATGCACAGACAACTTAAAAAGTTGCTTTTGTTGCATTTATAGAAAATTTTATAAAAAAAAGTTTTTAAATTAAGCAACTAATTTTGCATCTTAAATATTAATTTTAATAATAAATATTTAATTTTAATAAATAGAATAAAAAAAATAAGAATTACACATATTTTTTCAATGCAAACAATCAAGGTCAGTTCCACAAAAGCAGTAAATGTATTACATGAATTCATGTCATGTCACTCGCTTCTGAGATGGACATCACTGAAAATAATGATGACTCGCAGTTCAGTAAGAGAGTCACTGATTCAATGAGTTGATTCAGTGAATGATTCGTCTGACTGATTCAAACCAGTTACTCCTGAGCACAGGAATCAATCTGAACAACTCATTCATGAGTCATTTGTTGATGAATCGGGCTACACTGCTTGTTATTCAGTGTTGTTCGTTCATTGACACTGTAAGTCCTGAATGAGGCTTGTGGCTTACTGAAGGCGAACGGACAGACCGCTTGTCCACGTCCACACCCTGCTGACCCTGAAGACATGCCGTCAACTTCTTATGAGTATTGTGAGACACCTGCTTAACCAGCTCCAGACGCTTCTCCACCTGCACACACACACACACACACAGTTACAAACATACACACATACACACACATACACTCACACTCGCACACACACACACACACACACACACTCAGTTACAAACACACACTCACACACACACTCAGTTACGAACACACACACATGAACACACACACACAAACACACACACACACACATACACACACACACACACTCACACACACTCACACACACACACACACACACACACACACACACACTCAGTTACGAACACACACACACACACACACACACACACACACACACAGATATATGAACACACATACACTCACACACACACACACACACACACACACACACTCAAACACTCACACTCAAACACTCACACACACACACACACACACACACACTCAGACATTCACGCACACACACACTCAGTTACGAACACACACACACACACGAACACACACACACACACACACATACACACACACACACACACTCACACATCCTTGTTTATACTACTTTAGTTAGACCCCACAAAGACAACATCTTATACAAATGCTAATAAAGAGTGTTTGGTAGCATTTTATTTTACAATATGTTCACTTACATGTCCTTACAATGTACTTACAGTATACTTGAGGTGTACTTACCTAAGAAAGTACTGGTAATATAAAGTAACTACATGGGGTAGGGTTAGGTTTAGGGGTAGGTTCAGGGTTAGTACCTAGATATTATCTAGTTATTGTAATCAATTTAATAAGTTCATAGTATGTACATGAGGATCAGGACTGTAAAATAAAGTGGTACCGAATGTTTAATAGAATGTTAAAACTCACTATAGTATGGATGTAACCTACACCAACACTAAACCTACCAGTCACAGAAACCTAACTTCATTTAAACATGCTTATATAAAAATTTTATATATAAGAATGTTAAAACGTTCTAAGAATGTTAAAACACTCTTATATGAGATTGTTAAAACATGTTTTAAGAATGTTAAAACACTCATATATATAAGAATGTTAAAACATGTTTTACGAATGTTAAAACACTCTTATATATAAGAATGTTAAAATGTTTTAAGAATGTTAAAATACTCTTATATAAGAATGTTAAAACATGTTTTAAGAATGTTAAAACACTCTTATATGAGATTGTTAAAACATGTTTAAAGAATGTTAAAACACATATATATATAAGAATGTTAAAACATGTTTTACGAATGTTAAAACACTCTTATATATAAGAATGTTAAAATGTTTTAAGAATGTTAAAACGCTCTTATGTATAAGAATTTGAAAATGTTTTAAGAATGTTAAAACACTCTTATACATAAGAATGTTAAAAAGTTTTAATAATGTTAAAACACTCTTATATATAAGAATGTTAAAACATGTTTTAAGAATGTTAAAACACTCTCATATATTAGAATGTTAAAATGTTTTAAGAAAGTTAAAACACTCATATATAAGGATGTTAAAATTATTTAAGAATGTTAAAACACTCTTATATATATAAGAATGTTAAAACACTTATATATAAGAATATTAAAACGTTTTAAGAATGTTAAAACACTCATATACTAGAATGTTAAAATGTTTTAAGAATGTTAAAACGCTCTTATGTATAAGAATTTGAAAATGTTTTAAGAATGTTAAAACACTCTTATACATAACAATGTTAAAAATCTTTAAGAATGTTAAAACACTCATACATAAGAATGTTAAAAGTTTTAATAATGTTAAAACACTCTTATATATAAGAATGTTATAACATGTTTTAAGAATGTTAAAATACTCTCATATATTAGAATGCTAAAATGTTTTAAGAAAGTTAAAAAACTGTTATGTATAAGAATGTTAAAACACTTATACATAAGAATGTTAAAAAGTTTTAAGAATGTTAAAACACTCTTATGTATAAGAATGTTAAAAAGCTTTAAGAATGTTAAAACACTCATACATAAGAATGTTAAAACTTTTAAGAATGTTAAAACACTCATATATAAGAATGTTAAAACATGGTAACACAAAGTAGTAAAAACAAGTTCACACACACACACACTGACCTGCAGCAGGTCTTCACTCAGCACTTCTGTCTTCTCTGCCCTGTAGAGACACAGTGATCATTGATTAGCGTGTGAAACACTGATCATGCTGGGACTCAACACGCGTGTGATGAACGTTCCCCTCCAGCGAACAAACAAAAATATTTACACACAGAGAAAGAGGAAGAAGCTGAAAGATCAGATACACAACCGTGATAAATATAACTACAGCTGAAATCAGTCTAGTTCAGCTCAGGTCAAGTTATAAATTGTGGGTTAATAACAACCTCTTTGGTTCCACATGCTTAAAATTAATTTCATAAATAAGAGATTGTATAAATATAAATATATTTTAAATATAAATCAAATCCTCATCGATAAATATAAATATCTAATAAATAAATATACACACAATTTTAATTGTACAATTTCAACATAATTTTATTGAGTTTTTTTGTACTACCTTTAACTGATGCTGATTTTTTTATTTATTTGTTTGTTTTTTCACATTTATTTATATGTCCATTAGCTGGACACGCACAGAATTCTTTATGTAAAATTATTATTCATTTATGTTAAATTAACACCACCATAAATACGTCTTTGCTTGCTTTTCAGATGAATCTCAAGAACACAAATACAGACCATAAACCCAAAACCAAAAAAATTGCATTAATAGAGAATAAAAATTAATAAATGAAAAAGGTTTTATTGTAATATAGTAACTAAATATTTCCTTAAATATTTATTAAATGAATGAAAATCTGCAATGACAAAAATGAGAATTAGAAAGAAAGAAAGAAAGAAAGAAAGAAAGAAAGAAAGAAAGAAAGAAAGAAACAATTTCAGGTGAATTGTCATGAAAGTAATGTCACAACACAAAACATCTTAACAGTCCTAAAAACAGGCTTCACTGTCTGCAAAAATATGATATTTTATGAAATATGACCTGCTTTTTATTACATTCACACATTTTTCACATCTTCAAACATCAGGACAGCCTGAGCCAAACTGAAGCCTCCTGATCCAAACATCTCAACCATCAGCCACACACACACACACACACACACACACACACACACACACACAGATATAAAACACAGTGTGTGTCCAACACAGAAAACACTCACGAGAATCATCATCTAATGAACGGAGCCACAGAAATCAAGTCTTACTCAGGAGGAACTTTCCTCTTCCGTCTGGTGGAGATCTGAAGCTTTCTCTTCCACAGAGCCATGATGAGAACAGACAGACGATCGAGAAAACGTAGGAGACCAACAGGCAAGAATGAGACCAGACTGACAGGAACGACAGCAATCAAACACACACTGATCTTCACTCAGATATCTACACCAGCACACACCTCCACACAGGCTTCATCAAATATAAGATCTTTAATGCTTCTGAATGCTTCATTTATTTGATCATAAATGAAGTAAAATTGTGAAATATTTTTACAATGTAAAATAGCTGTTTTCTGTGAATATGTTACTGTAATTGATTTCTGTGATCAAAGCTGAATTTTCAGCATCATTACTCCAGTCTTCAGTGTCACATGATCCTTCAGAAATCATTCTAATATGCTGATTTGCTGCTCAAGAAACATTTCTGATTATTATCAATGTTGAAAACAGTTGTGCTGCCCAATATTCTAGTGGAAACCATGCTACATTTTATTTTTCAGGATTCACAGATGACCTTTAAGGCTTTGTTTGTGTGTGTTTGTGATTGTCCCACAGAGGTCATCACTCAAATCACACACTCATCCTGTTCATTGTTGATCCTGTAGGTGGCGCACTGATGTTAACCAGTAAATGAGTGACAATGAATGAAAGAATGAATGAACAGATAAAGTGAAGAACAGCAATTAAGAATATTAACATACAGTAAGCAGCTAATACTAATGATCAGACAAAAAACATGAAGTTCTACAGGACCTGAGTGAGATCAGCTAGTGATGTAAGACCAAGAATAACAAAAATTATTATATACATATGTTTAAATCTATTAATTGCAACAATAAGCATTTTGTAACAATATAAACTACCATTCAAAAGTTTGAAGTCAGTAAACTTCTTTCATTTTTTTTTTATTTTCTTTTGAAAGAAATGAATAGTTTTATTCTGCAAGGATGTGTTAAATTGATAAAAAGTGATAATAAATACTTTTATTGTTAGAAAAGATTTCTAGTTTGAATAAATGCTATTCTTTTGAACTTTCTGTTCATCTGTGAATCCTGAAAAAAATTCACAGGTTCCAAAAAAATATTAAGTAGCAAAACAGTTTCCAACATTAATAATAAGTCAGCATATTAGAATGATATCTGAAGGATCATGTGACACTGAAGACTGGAGTAATGATGCTGAAAATTCAGCTTTGATCACAGAAATAAATGACATTTTAACAGATATTCACATAGAAAGTGGTTATGTTAAATTGTAATAATATTTCACAATTTTACAGGTTTTTTTTCTGTATTTAATAAATGCAGATAAATGCAGTCTTCATGCACATAAGAGACTTCTTTAAAAAACATTAAAAATCTTACTGATTAATAGAAATAGAAATCTGCCCTTTGATATCTAAAACTGATTAAATAAAATGTGCAAAGACGAATCATCCAGGCTGCTGCTCAGGCAGTTTGACCTGTTAAGGGTTTTTAATCTGTTTTGGCCTTCACCTCAACTAGTCTGACAATCCAGAGAGTGTTCACACACACACACACACACACACACACACACACACACACACACACACACACACAGGTTTACTTATCTATCTTAATGGGACGCATCATAGACTTGTGTTGTTTTTCTGAGACGTACTTGAATGTCACTGACAGCAGACGAGACAAAACCGAATGCTCACTTTTTGTAAAAATTGCAAGGTACATACTTGTGAGTACATATACACATAACGCTAGTGTATCACATGACTAGTACATACACATCCTGCAGTATCAGCACACTATAGTCTTCATACAGAGATGTGTGTGTGTGTGTGTGTTTGTGTGTGTGTGTGTGTGTGTGTGTGTGTGTTTGTGTGTTTTGTAGTGTCAGGATCCTTTAAACTGTTTGATACAAGACAAACAACTGTGTGTTCACTTCAGGGACCGGAATGACGGGTTCCTCAAACACACAATACAGAACACACACCAGATTAATCACACAAAACACTGCAGACACACACACACACACACACACACACACACACACACAGAATCAGTAATCCAGACAACTCTATAAGATCTGAATCCCTGACAGACACACTTTCTCTCTCTCTCTCTCTCTCTCTCTCTCTCTCTCTCTCACACACACACACACACACACACACACACACATATACAGTATGTAACATTTTTGTCTTATCTTCCAGTTAAAATATCTAAAAATACTTCAAACAAGATCAGTTTACTTGAAAATTAACACTGCATGGGATACAAAGGCTTATTTTCAAAGACTGTCTTTAATATGAGTGTATTTTGTCTCATTGAAGTAAGACTCTTATCCACTTTTCATGAATGACTAGAAAAGTCAGATATTCTTAATATAGCATTTAGCATTTTTGTCTTTTTGTTTTCCAATTAAAATATCTAAAAATACTTTAAAAAAAAACAAGATCAATAATCTGGATGCTGTAAAACACGGTAAATGACTCTTTCTGTTGATAATCATACCGCAGAAGAACAAACTCCAATGTCACAGCATAGATTATCCAGTCAGATTGGTTGCTAGTCTAGTTTGTTTTGTCTTCTGAGCGTATGTGGAATATTTTTATGGTTGTAAGATCATAAATGTCGATCATATTCATGATCAGTCAAATGTTATGGCCTGTACGAGAGTAACCTCATCTAAATGTGCTTTCATTCAAGATGATCTTTATTATTAGTTTGTTTAATATCTCAGAAGATAACATGGTCAGCTGTAAGTCAACATCGACGTGTATCCCAGCATGCACCATCTCTCCTCTCTCCTGAGACTTGTTTTCATAGATTGTCTTTAATATGCGTGTATTTTGTCTCACTGCACTGGAAGATCTTGTCTTGTTTGAAGAATAAACAAGTAAGCAAAAAATACACTAAATACATAAATACAAAATACATATTAAAAACAAGCTATGATGATAAATCTTCATTTTGCATGCAGTGTTGCTTCTCAAGTATATATTGTTATATTTATATTGTTGGAAAAGTAGACAAAGAAAATTTGAAAAAGTCATGCACTTTTCAAGCTGTTCAAGACAAATGGATAAAAAAATGTTTAAGAGTTGAGCATTAAGCACAGTTTTTATTTTTTTCATTTTTTTCATGACTGTGGGAATCATGTCTATTGAACTTTTCTGAGTATGCAGTTATAAAATCGGACTTTCCAAGGCGGTGTTATTCCTCTTGAGATATGAGTTTGTCTTTGCACAGCTGGGTGGAGCAAACAAACAAACCCGATCAGACGAGCTTCACGTCAAACAACCATTAACCAGCGTTTATTCCCATCATTCCACACTGAGCTCTGAGTTTGACACTGAATTACACAAAGTCACTTCTTATGCGTGTAATCTGATTAAAGCTGAAGCTCATCTGCTAACTGAGAACATGTGTGTGTGTGTGTGTGTGTTCCCACAGTGAGCGCTCATGAAAGGCAGGTGTGGTTCTCATTATCACACAAACACACAGACAGAATTGTCTCTCAATGTCTCTGATTCACAGTGAAAAACACACAGAATAACACTAGAGGAGACGAGTCTCGTTAATTCTCATGAAATCAGTCACACGCAGCACTGATTCACACCACGCTTCACATTACAGCATCATCTGAACACAGAGAACACACACACCCAGTCCCCTGAGACACACACACACGCACACACATTGGTTTTTGTGGTTTACAGGGACTCTCCATAGACGTTATGGTTTTTCTACTGTACAAACTGTATTTTCTATCCCTTTACCCTAAACCTACCCCTCACACAAAACACTTCATTCTGTGTGATTTATAAGCTTGTTTTCACACACACACACACACACACACACACACACACACACACACACACACACACACACACACAAACACTCTCACACACACACACACACACACACACACACAAAGGTAAAACAGAGGGATATTTATAACTCAATGTTCACACATCATTTACTCAGACATCTGAGACTTAAAAAGATTCAAAAATTGTATTCATATAAAGAGTTATTAGAGACAGATGATATTAATGATAGAAAGACTGACAGAACATTTTGAAATTTGATTTAATCAAATTGCATTTGATTACATTTTAAAAGATTAATTGTTAAACTTTTATGCATTCATCTGATTACTAACAATTTTGATAATAAATTTGTATTAAGTCATAAAAATTAAAACAGAAAATTTAAGAAAAATGGAACAAAACAGAATTTCTAAAAACAAAAAGAACACTATTGTTTATATTTTATTAAATTATATAATTGTAAATTTTTGATTAATAATCATTAAAATACTGAAATGGAATCCAGAACAATTTAAATGGAGAAAATTGGATGAAGAATTTTGGAAAAAATAAAATAGATTTCATAGCTCCCTACAGATGTCAAAATATTCAGGAAAAAAGAACAACATGATGGAGAGTAAATGATGCCAGTATCAGTGTTATTTTAGTAGCATTCAAAATTAGGTGCATCTCAATAAATTGGAATGTCGTGGAAAAGTTCATTTATTTCAGTAATTCAACTCAAATTGTGAAACTCGTGTATTAAATAAATTCAATGCACACAGACTGAAGTAGTTTAAGTCTTTGGTTCTTTTAATTGTTAATTTTGGCTCACATTTAACAAAACCCACCAATTCACTATCTCAACAAATTAGAATACTTCATAAGACCAATAAAAAAAACATTTTTAGTGAATTGTTGGCCTTCTGGAAAGTATATTCATTTACTGTATATGTACTCAATACTTGGTAGGGGCTCCTTTTGCTTTAATTACTGCCTCAATTCGGCGTGGCATGGAGGTGATCAGTTTGTGGCACTGCTGAGGTGGTATGGAAGCCCAGGTTTCTTTGACAGTGGCCTTCAGCTCATCTGCATTTTTTGGTCTCTTGTTTCTCATTTTCCTCTTGACAATACTCCATAGATTCTCTATGGGGTTCAGGTCTGATGAGTTTGCTGGCCAGTCAAGCACACCAACACCATGGTCATTTAACCAACTTTTGGTGCTTTTGGCAGTGTGGGCAGGTGCCAAATCCTGCTGGAAAATGAAATCAGCATCTTTAAAAAGCTGGTCAGCAGAAGGAAGCATGAAGTGCTCCAAAATTTCTTGGTAAACGGGTGCAGTGACTTTGGTTTTCAAAAAACACAAGAGACCAACACCAGCAGATGACATTACACCCCAAATCATCACAGACTGTGGAAACTTAACACTGGACTTCAAGCAACTTGGGCTATGAGCTTCTCCACCCTTCCTCCAGACTCTAGGACCTTGGTTTCCAAATGAAATACAAAACTTGCTCTCATCTGAAAAGAGGACTTTGGACCACTGGGCAACAGTCCAGTTCTTCTTCTCCTTAGCCCAGGTAAGACGCCTCTGACGTTGTCTGTGGTTCAGGAGTGGCTTAACAAGAGGAATACGACAACTGTAGCCAAATTCCTTGACACGTCTGTGTGTGGTGGCTCTTGATGCCTTGACCCCAGCCTCAGTCCATTCCTTGTGAAGTTCACCCAAATTCTTGAATCGATTTTGCTTGACAATCCTCATAAGGCTGCGGTTCTCTCGGTTGGTTGTGCATGTTTTTCTTCCACACTTTTTCCTTCCACTCAACTTTCTGTTAACATGCTTGGATACAGCACTCTGTGAACAGCCAGCTTCTTTGGCGATGAATGTTTGTGGCTTACCCTCCTTGTGAAGGGTGTCAATGATTGTCTTCTGGACAACTGTCAGATCAGCAGTCTTCCCCATGATTGTGTAGCCTAGTGAACCAAACTGAGAGACCATTTTGAAGGCTCAGGAAACCTTTGCAGGTGTTTTGAGTTGATTAGCTGATTGGCATGTCACCATATTCTAATTTGTTGAGATAGTGAATTGGTGGGTTTTTTGTTAAATGTGAGCCAAAATCATCACAATTAAAAGAACCAAAGACTTAAACTACTTCAGTCTGTGTGCACTGAATTTATTTAATACACGAGTTTCACAATTTGAGTTGAATTACTGAAATAAATGAACTTTTCCACGATATTCTAATTTATTGAGATGCACCTGTATTATAATTATCATTTTCATTAATATTTTGAATTAGATTGTATTTTTACATTTTCTGTTTTCATGTTAATTTTAGTTAAAGTTTTATTCATTTTGTTGTGTTTTTGTCATTTTTAGTAGTTTTTGTTGTTTTTAAATATGTCTATTTAGTTTTTGTTATTTTAGCACATTAAGATAAACTAAATGAAAATGAGAAAAGGTTCAAGTTTTTAATAGTTTATTTTTGTTCAGTTAACGTTTATTTTATTTCAAGTAATGAAAAATGTTTTTTTGTTTTTTTAACTACAGTAAGCCTGGTTAGTGAAGCATCCCTTTAAATTCAGTGGAGACTCAACCTTTGACCCCTAATGAACTCTTTTGCTCATGTTTAGGTGATGATCTGACTGTGTGTATCTATCTGTCTCTCTCTCTGTGTGTGTGTGTGTGTGTGAGAGCATGAGTGTGAGAGTGTGTATGTGTGTGTGAGTGTGTGTGTGTGGTGTGTGTGTGTGTGTGTGTGTGTGTGTGTGTGAGTGTAAGTGTGAGTGTGTGTGTGTGTGTGTGAGTGTAAGTGTGAGTGTGTGTGTGTGTGTGTGTGTGTGTGGAGATATCTGTTTATGTCTGTGGAGCAGAACGGAACGGACGCACATGTTCTCCTGCGGGAGTTCAACACACCGCACTGTGAGTGAATGAAGGGGAAACACACACACACTCACTCACACACACACTGACATGTTGTGTTTCTATGTTTTATGGGGACATTCCGTAGGCATAATGGTTTTTATACTGTATAAACTGTATTTTCTATCACTCTACACCAACCCTATACCAAAACTTACCCGTCACAGGAAACTTTCTGCTTCTTTAGATTTTCAAAAAACTTAATTCTGTATGATTTATAAGCTTGTTTCCTCATGGGGACCTAAAAAATGTCCCTACAAGATCAAAATTTACTGGTATTACTATCCTTGTGGGGACATTTGGTCCCCATAATGTGATAAATATCAGGTACACACACTCACACACACACACACACACACACACACTCTCATACACAGATATCTGTCCATGCGCCGAGGCATGATCACACACACACACACACACTCAAAACAGATGATTCACTACAAACACACAGAAGAGGCTTTTAAACACTGATTCAGAGAGCAGAAAGTGTCATTTTCACACTCGTTTCGATCACTAGTCTGAATTTGAATCTGACTGGAGTTCAGAAAGGAAAGCCTTCCGGACAGGGAGGAGAAGACGAGTCTGGAGGAGTAAAAATCAGATTACCAGAGAAACTCACTTAACAAACTGGGTCAGAGCTCTCAGTTACAGCTCACTGCAGTCATAAGCCGAGGAAATATTGCTTTACACTCTCAGAGAGACAGAGAGACACACAGATGGATGGATGGGTGTCACAGACTCATCTAACGGCTCCTCAGAGACCAGAATCATATTCCAGACACTCAGTATCACATATGAACAAACCTGGATGTTTATGGGTTTATCATTACAGGTTACGAACGAGATGCTTTGGGAGATTAGATTGAGTTCAGCAGCAGTTTTAAGTGTCTTTTAAAGTGTTTAGTTGGTTATTTCAGTGTTCAGTAAGTAGCTGAATTTGACAACTTTTTCATAAAAATCATTTTTAAAAAAAATGACAAATTACACCAAGTTTGAAATGTAATCTACCATTCATATTGGTTTCAAACATTTTCATACGACATTGTACAATTTTCAGCAGAAAGTTTGATTTAATTTCACAATAATCAAGTAAACATTTATTATAGTATTCACACCTTGAATATACAGCATATGAAAGTTCTTAATAATCCAAATATACTTTTCATGAAAAACCATAAACTAATCTTAATAATCTAAATAAACAATTTGATTGTCTGAACTAATCTTCCACAACATAACAAGGTCAAAAAAGGTCAAATTATCTGACATTTTTTACGAAATTGGTTAAGTAGTCAATAATGAAGTCTGAGATGATATTTAAAAAAACATTAATAAAAAAAAATAATGTTTTTCATGAAAATCATAAAAAAAAAAAAACTTGTGCAAAGTTTCTTGAAATGTAGCCTTTTAATACCATATTGTACAAATTTCAGCAAAGGTTTTGATTTAATCTCACCACCAGGTAACAGTGTAATATATTATTTACACCTTGAAACACATGAAAGTTCTTAATTTTTATCATGTACCTAAACTAACCTTCTTAAAAAGGTCAAAAATTAGGTCAAATTGTCTGATATTTTTCAATAAATCAATCATTAATGTAACTGACATTGTCAAACAAGGATGTGTGATATAATCATCATGATGATAAAAAACTAAAACATTTTTTCATAAAAAATTATAAATGTTTGTCAAGTCACTTGAAATGCATTTTTTAATGTCTGACCTAACCTTCCATGTCATAAAACGCTCAAATAATAAGGGAAATTGATCTGATATTTTCAAGAAATCAATCACTAACGTAAATGACATAGCAATTGATAAATAATTAGATGATCATAAAGCAAATAATAAAACACTGAAACTTTTTTCATATAAATCACAACAAATTGTGCCAAGTTACATGTAATCTATTAATAGAAAATACATATATAATTCTGAAAATCTGAAAGTTGCTTTGGATAAAAGTGTCTGCTAAATGACTAAATGTAAAAAATATCTGAACATATCTGGAAAAACAATATATTTTAAGAAAAAATAGTTTTAAATAATTGTTTTTTTTTTTTTTAAAATCACAAATTGAAACATTCATCATAGAAGAAACTGCTTTTATGAAACACATTTTCATTAATTAATTAATTTATCAATTTATTATATAACGAATATAATAATATAACTGAATATTATTAAATAAATGACCACACCCTGCTAATAAAAAGCTCTCTCTCCGCTCTGTCTGAGATCAGTGTAGTTTTACTGTTACGCAACTGAACTCTTCAACACACTCTGACTCTGTGAACTACAAAAACTGAGAAAAACACGACTGAGAGCGAGTTCTGCTCTTTGTCAGTCTCTGATGTAGATGTCAGAAGAACAGAGAGGAGCAAGAGTGCTTGTGTTCATTCTGGATGAAGATCTCAAAGGCTGCAGGAGTTTCTGTGTGAGTCTGACAGCTAAATAAAGCTCTGGGCTCTCTGTGTGTGCGACTTAAACCGGATTCTCACACTCACGTTACCTGTCAGACTCACACCTGTTCTCTCAGGGGACGCGTCACCTGCGCTTTCACAAACACACCTGCTCTGTTTTCACAGGATCTGCCTTCAGACCAGCTGCACGAGAAATCCATCAACACAGCACTATTACAACAAGATCTGTGATCTGAAACTGGAACAAATATGAAGAATTTTAAGGCAATCTATGATAGGGTTCACGTCATGGATCAGCATTACATGTGTCTGAGAAAGCAATCCCAGAATGCACTGCAATTAGCTCAGTGAAAGAAAAACTAACCAAGGTGATGCACAAAGACAGAGAAGCTAAACTAACCTTCAATGTCATAAAAAGGGCCAAGAAGTCATAAAGAAAACAATCATTAATGTAAATGACATTGACAAGGATGTCTGAGATGATCATTTAAAAAAGTTCATAAAAACATTTTTTCTTAAAAATCTAAGAAAAAAAAACCTTGTATGAAACCTAGTTACTGGATACTGAATCTATAAAAAATAAATGTAATTTTGAAGAAAAAAAATGAAATTAAAACTTCACTCTGAAAATATAACATTCTGAAAATGAATTTAATTCTAAAAAAATATCTGAAAAAAATATTTTCAGAAATTAAAATCATAATTCTGAAAATTCAATATTTTGAAAAGGAATTTAATTCTGAAAAAGGAATCAGAAAAAAATACTGGGAAAAATCTGAAATTAAAACAGCATTCTGAAAATATAATATTCTGAGACTGAATTAAATTCTAATATGAAGAATTTCTGAAGGAATAAAACACAAATTAAACATCATTCTAAACATAATATTCTGAAAATAACTCAAATATCGAAAAAACATCCATTGTTGAATGACAATGATTTTATGAAATACATTTTCTATGTAAATTTAAATATTGCAGAAAATATTGCATTATTAGATTGCAAACTATTGAAATCAATTGAGTTGCACGGAGTTGCTGCTAACACAGAGTGTCCCAAATCAGTCACTTACGAGGTTCTATTTCAGTTATGATGCAGTCTTAGTAGGGAGCTGCCTATGTAGGGCAGCTCACTGAGGTTTGGGAACAGAGGCGGCATGTACACTAAAAAGTTTTTTTTCCCCGAAAGAGATTAATTTTATTCATCAAGGTTGCATTAAATTGATCAAAAGTGCCAGTAAAGACATTTATAATGTTACAAATAAATGTTGTTCTTTTGAACTTTCTATTCATCTGTGAATCCTGAAAAATAAAATGTATCACCGTTTCCACAAAAATATTGGGCAGCACAACTGTTTTCAACACTGATAATAATCAGAAATGTTTCTTGAGCAGTAAATCAGTATATTAGAATGATTTCTGAAGGATCATGTGACACTGAAGACTGGAGTAATGATGCTGAAAATTCAGCTTTGATCACAGAAATAAATGACATTTTAACAGATATTCACATAGAAAACAGCTGTTTTACATTCTAATAATATTTCACAATATTACTGTTTACACCAGGTTTGAGAGCAGCTTTCTCTCTTCCTCGTCTCTCATTCTGCTGGCCATCTCAGCAGCTGCACATTAAGACACATGAGCGGTCATGTTCTACTTTCCATTCCTCCGTCTCATCTAACTGTATTACCACTGCAGAGAGCGCTGGCATCAGCAGTCAGCAAATTTATTTAATAATAAATTCATAATAATCTATTTAAAAGTGCAGTAAGCTATTTCTGAAAAGCGCTGTTGAAAGTGAATCAGACTGAGCACCAAAACACACAGCCAATCACCAGTAAGGGAGGAGTGATTGTAGCCAATCACTCATGATGGGGGAGGTGCCTATTGCATAGCCTGTTTGTGAATTTAGGGGCGGAGCTATCTAAATAGGGGCGTGATCCTTTTGGGTAGGGGCATGTTTGTTTTGGTCATTTCAAATACAGTATCAACATATATTTATATATACATATATATATATACACACACACACACACACATACATATACAGCACACATACTTGCCGGCAACCCCACGAAATAAAAGCTTGCTGATTTTATGTTTGAAAATTCATATATATATAAAAAAAAAGTTTACTATAAAATAATTGTATTTGTATTTAATACTCCCTTTTTATTTTAAAATATAATAGTATTATCACACTTTATTATTTAGTTTATTATCTTATTAAAAAAAAAACTAACTAAACGTGCAATAATATTATCACTATTATTAATTTATTTTTTATAGTTATATTTAATGGGTCACACTATGTGCAGTGTGAGGACCAAACCAAATCTCCAGGTTCTCTTATGAGAACCAGGCTGAAAAACGTATGTTTCTAGCTGTTGGTAATGTAAGTTAGCCTGTATTTGATCACTGAGGACTGAGAGGTCGTGTTATATAGTGAATTTAGTCTAATGGATGTTTGAATATCTGGATCACACAAACACACAGAGCTGTGCAGCGGTGTGGAATAACTGATGAGTTGTGTAAAAGTGAAGCTCATTAAAGTCTGATTTTCTGTCCTCCACAGTAATATCGGCGTTCCTCCACATGCCCTTTAATATGAGCAGTGAGTGATGGTCTCTCTGAAGCTGCTGGATTCATCTCACACCGTCTGTGGCTCTCGGCGGCAGGAGAGCTTATGAGAGTCTCTTTCAGACCTTCTCTGATGTTTCTGCTGTTTGGTTTGATACTCAGAGTTTGTTTGATGATTAAGCTGCAGATTTATGATCAGCAGTTTGCAAACATATTTAACTGTTATTAGTGGATCCTGAGGTATTGCATTGGTGATTTCATTCCAGAACTGCTCAATCATAATCACAAAGCATCTAAATCACAATCATTTTGGTCAATTCTGATCATCATTTTTAACACAACTGCTATAAAACTTTTAAATTTTTTAACAATGAATTTCTTTGAACCTTTAATAACAAATAAATAAAAGTTAGATTAGATGAATAAATGAAATAAAAAAAGTATATATACATTTTTTAAGATATATCATACATCTATCAATATATGATATCATATATATGTTATATCACACACACATACATATATATATATGAGCAGTCAAGGTCAAAAAACTGTGATCTCAAAACTGACCAAAATAATTGTGATTATGAAACTGATATATTTAATTTTTCAGGATTCACAGAAAGAAAGTTCAAAAGAGCAGCATTTATTTGAAATAGAAATCTTTTGTAACATTATAAATATCTTTACTGTCACTTCTGAACAATTTTAATGCATCTTTGATGAATAAAAGTTCAATTTATTTTAAAAAGATTTACTGACTCCACACTTTTGAACAGCAGTGCATTTTTAAACTAATATTGTTTATTTGCTTATAGTAAAAAAAAATCCCAATATGGCAATGAGAAGATGTTGGTTATCAGTTTTGGCTGTAAAAGTGATCCGTATGGATCGCTGATGGTCATAAAATTGGCGGATGAACAGAAAAGTGAATATAATTAGACAATAAAAATTCTCAGATCTCATTCTAGTGTAAAGATCTGTGTTTAGCTTGTGTTTTTCTTGTCATAAACATAAGAGCCAAAAAGTAAGACGTCTTTCTGTGTCTCTCAGGGCAGAATGTGTTCATTATTTCCAGCACATTATGAGTGCAGTTACGTCTCACTTAAAACTCTCTCTGACATCATGATGTTGTGTGTGTGTGTGTGTGTGTGTGTGCTCTAGGTGTGGTGTGTATAGCTGTCATGTGTGTGTATGAACTGTGTTCAGTTACACTAGATGACGAGTGTGTAATTGAAAATACAGCACACACCCTGACCCCAGATCAGCACACGCATGACCTTTGACCCTCAACATACATGATGATGACACAACCACTGGAAAACACACACTGTTGCTTTCTCTCTCTCTTTAAAGGAATAATTCAACCCGAAATTAATATTCTGTTCTGAGGTTATTTCTTCAGCAAAACACAAAAGGAGATTCAGAACTTCAAAAAGGGCATAAAGTCATCATAAATGCATTATAACAGTCATCATATGAAACGTGCACTATATTCCAAGTCTCATGAAGTCATATGCACATGATGAACAGACCAAAAGTCGATGAAATGAATTTGATTCATGAATGATTCACGAAAGAATCATTCAGTCAGATTTGTGAATCTAATCAACTGGTTCATTCAAGATTCACAGCGAATTGAAGTTAGCAACCAGATTAATAGTAATTAATGACATTAACACATAAATTTGTGTCTATTCTTCAAGTAAAGCATCTTCAGATGACTTTGAATATAGTAAATGATTCATATGGACTGCTGTTATGATATTTCATAATATTTTTATGGTGCACAAATTTCAAGTTGTCTGAATTCAAATGCTTTGATGAAAAAAACAAAAACAAAACAAAACATCAGTGAGCTAAATTCTGATTCATAAGGAAATCATTCTGATTCATGAACAAAATCATTCAGTCCAGTTTGTGAACCTGATCATTCAGTTCATTGACAAGAACAGGTTCAAAAGAACAACTCAGTCACCGATTCAGAGTTGAATTCACTGATGCAATGATCCATTCACAGAAAATCTCAAGTTATCAACCAGATTACTAGTAAATAATGACATTAACGCATAAATGTGGGTCTATTCTTCATGCAAAGCATCTTTAGATGACTTTGAACATAATACATGATTCATACAGCCATCTGTTATGATACTTCATAATATTTTTACGCTGCACAAATTTCAAGTTCAATGAATTCATCTGATGCTTTATGTGAAGAAAAAAAACAGTCAGTGAACTAAAATCTGATTCATAAACAAAGCACTCCAACTCATGAACAAAATCAATTAGTCAAGTTTATGAACCTCATCATTTGGTTCATTAAAAAGAACAATTCCGTCACTGATTCAGAATTCAATTTACTGACTCAATGATCCATTCAGAGCAAAATGAAAAAGTGAACAACAACTTCATCCCATAAATTTGGATTCTTCATTCTGATTCATGAACAAATCATTTAGTCCAGCTTGTGAACCTGATAAACTGGTTCACTGGAAGAAAAAGGTTCAAAAGAACTTTTCGGTCACTGATTCGGTTGAGTTCAACTCATAGACTCAATGATCCGTTCACATCAAAGTAATGACTTTGACACATAAATCTGAGTCTATTCTTCATACAAAGCATCTTCAGATGATTCTAGTGCATCAGTCTGATGTTAATCATATTTTCATGATGCTTTTGTGATGGTTTTGGAGCTTAACAGATGAAATATCATTGCATCGTTCAGAAAAACTCTCCTTTTCTGCTTTTGTACAAAAGAAAGAAATGACATGAGGATGAGTGCATGATCACAAAAGCTTCATTTCAGGCTGAATGATTCTTTTAAATGACTCCACGGCGTGTATCTCTTCCGTTCACTGGCTCTGCTGTGAAAAAGCGTCAATACTGTACTTGAGCTCCTGAAGGTTAATTGAGTTTGTAGAAGCATGACTTATCTGAGTTCAGCTCTGTGGAGCCAACATTCATGTTGCATCAACCTAAAGCTGGAATGAAAGCTTCACCAAACCATCTCTGTTCACATCACATACTAAATAAAGCCTCTGAGAGCGTAATGAAAGCCATATGAGGAACATAAGGGAAGTATGTCATTTCCATACTTAGATGAGTGCGGTTTACAGTAATTAGTAACGTTAACAAACAAACACAGATGCTCGACAGCGAGACGAGCTCAGCTAATGACTCACAGGGTAATTAGGGTCAACTTACTTTACTTTACTTTAATCTCTTAACCGACTCATGAGGGAAGAAGTAGCAGACAGTGCCCTCCACTGATCTCTGTCTTGAGGAGCTGTGGCAAGGGCCTGTCAGTCCACTCCTTCAGGTTGTCGGTCCAACTCTTCCTTTGACGCTCCTCTGCGCCCTGGAGAATGGTCCAAATGGGCCAAACCACTGGAGTTTCTGCCTCTTCACAATGACCAGCAGAGGATCATGGGGGCCTACCAGGCTGGTGAACCTGTCCCGGACATAGTCATTGGTTTTCTGCTCTAAATAGGTAATGCCCATGAGCTCTCTAAGGCATTTGAATTCAAAGGCCTGAATCATTCTCTCGTCTTCAGCTAGCAGGGTCCATGCCTCACAACCGTATAGCAGGACGGAAACCACCAATGACTTGAACAGGAGGTACTTTGTGCAAAAGTTGATGTTTTTGCTTCTAAAGATCTTTTGGAGCCTTGACATTACAGCAGTTGCTGTGGCAATTCTGATACGGATTTCTGCTGTGCAAGATAATGTTGCTCCAAGGTATTTAAATCCTTCTACCTCTTCAAGCTTGTGTCCTCTCATGATGATGTTGGTGGTGGTGTCTTTAATGCTGCTGACCATGACCTCAGATTTTTCTGTGCTGATTTCCATGGGATATGCACCTGCCCTCTCTACTAACTTGTTGGTCAGTTCTTGTAGTTCTTGGTTGCTGCCAGCCAAGAGATCTATATCATCAGCAAATCTAAGGTTGCATATTGCTTTGCCATTGATGGAGACGGATGTCTGATGGTCTTGGAGAGCCTCTAGCACTATCTGCTCCAGGAACAGGTTGAAGAGTATAGGTGACAGTAAGCATCCTTGTCTCACTCCTACAGTTGTTGGGAAAAAAATCCCAGATTTGGTCATTTAGGAGGACAGTGCTACTTGTTCTTTCATACAAGGCCTTCACTATCTCTACTATTCCCTCATCGGTCTTAAAGTTCCTGAGTACTTGCCATAGGCCGTCACGCCACACACTATCAAAGGCTTTTTTTTAATGAAAGTCAATGAAGTTGTGGAAGAGCTCACGCTGGTGCTGCAGATGCTTTTCGATGATCAGCCTACAGTTAAAGGTCTGCTCGTGGTACTTCTTCCTGGCCTGAATCCCGCCTGTTCTTCGGCCAACACTTCCTCTGACTTTGCTTTTAGCCTTTTATGCATCACTCCAAGCGTGATCTTGCTGGGATGGCTGATGAGAGAGATGGTCCTGTAATTCTGGCACTGCTTGAGGTTTCCTTTTTTGGGAAGGGGTATCACTATAGGGACTGTGTCCACTCTGTTGGCCATTCTCTTCCTTCCCAGATTTTTTGGCATAGTACTGTCAGAGCCTCTATTGTGCTTTCTCCACCATGTTTCAGCAGCTCAGCAGGTATGTTGTCCACGCCTGGGGACTTCCCTGGTTTCAGTCTCTGGTTACCGCCTCTTCTACCTCTGCTTTTAGGACTGGTGGGCTGTCCTCTGCTGGTATTCCAGCTTGCCTTTTGGGCAGGAGCATTTCTTACGCCTCAGCTCTCTCCTCTTGTCACACAGTTCCAATACCTCGTCTGTCACCCATGACTGGATCTTCTTCCTATGCCTGCCAAGCACTTCCTCAGCTGCAGAGAGCAGAGTTTCTTTGATGTCTCCTGCAACTTCAGGGTCAATTAGGGTCAAACAGAGCTGTAAATAATACTAGTGCAATGCTGTTGACAGTTTACAGTGAGGCACTTTAATATCAGCATGCAGGGATTTAATGAGATATAAACTAACCCATCAAAGATAATATTACACTATATTAGCCATCACATGCATATAAAACAAAGCCATCTTGTTAATATATAGATCTGCATTTAGACCTGTCTTTTTTCAAAGCAAAGGCAGAATTAAAAACACATTAAAAACATAATCTATTATATACATTGATATGAAGGTCAAAAAGAGTTGCTGACCCCAGACTTTTGAACGGTAGTGTATATTTTAAAACTCATTTGATTGCATTTATTATGTGATTTTGCTGACTTTATTAACCAGATCTGTGCTGTATGGTGATATTAATATAACATCCTTTTTTTTTCTTAGCAAAACATGTATAGCAAATTAAAAAAAAAAAAAACATGATGCAATGAAAATAAAACAAATTTTAAATTTTATAATCAATACACCTCATGATTAGATCGTTTAAATATATTTGCTAGTGCTGGGTGATCAATTAGGTTTTATTTGAGTGATTTTTACAATTTGTAAACAATTATGAAAATTAAAAATTATTTTAATTTTAATAAAATTAATTTGATCTTTTTAATATTTGAGGTATAATGATTTATTAATGTATTTAAATATAAATTATTACTTTTATCTTTTTAATCATTGAGATATAATGATTTATTAATTTAAATATATATAAAGCTTATTAATTTTATTTATCACTTTTATAATAATAATTGAGATATAACAATCTACTGCATTATATATTTATATATATATTTTTTCCTCTTAATTTATATAATTTTTATGTGTCTTTTATTTGTTTTTCAGTAGAACTGTGTTTCAAGTTCAAGGAAATCTGCTGTTAAGGTGTTTTCTTTAACTCAATAATTGAATGATGTTTCCAAAGTCAAAGAGTCATCATTTTACATGATTTCTCAATAATGACCAAAATAATCATGATTAAGATTTTTCCCATAATCAAGCAGCTCTAATATTTGCATCGTATATATATAAATTGGTTTTGACAGTCGACACAAGTCCAAACCGTCCTGTCGTTCCCTACGGCCTGCTGCTCTCCATTACCCAGCATGCTCTAATTCCTGCACAGACCAAACGCTCGATTTACTCTTGCAAACACTGGACGAATCTCCAGTTCAGAGACGACTGACGAGGGACTGCTGTGTTTGTTTAACCCTAATCACACAAATCACAACCACATGTCATCAGCATAATAACCTTCATCGTTTGCATGCACACTCTCTTCCTTCAGATGCATTTGTAGTGATTCTGCACAGCAATTTTATCTCATTAATTTTCATGCATGTCCAAAACCTCATCTGTATATTGATTTATGTTAATTTGCTTTAATATGCATAAGAATCTGTCTCAAAAATACATTTCTGCCTGTATGTTGCAGCTCTTATTGGAAGTAATCTTTCATTTTGAACAAGCAGATGTATATAAATATCCAGTGTTTGCATAAATGCACAATTCCAATTAAAACTGACATATGCCAGCTATGATAGTATGATTTCTTGAAACCAAAAAATTGTTTTAACCAGGTAATATTAATCAGCATAAGCGTGCATGTAAATATGATCAATATAACAGTTTCATTTGAACTTACTGACTCTAATTCAACAAATGCACATGAATGGACATTCAGCTCATGTTCAGCTCAAACACAAACTGATGTCAGAAACACCACAGGATGTTTGGCTGTGCGAACAGAACTTCGTTCTTCAGTCTCAAGCCCAAAAGAAGGGTTATACAGTCAAAACAACAGCAAAAAATGAAAATATATCTAAATTATGGACACAGATTTAGTGCTTGACCTGAAATGAGTCTCAATAGATCATAAAGACAATCCATAAAAATGAGATTTGAAGCCCAAATGACCAGAAATACCATCAGATGATCAAAAAAGTTGCTTTTATTTAATATTTCACTGAATACTTGATTGTAATTGGTCAGTGGTTTCCTTGTGTATAATGATGCTAAACTGTATGATTGATCGTTGTCCCATTGATGTTTAAAACAAATTGTTTGTAAAACATTTTTCTGCACATAAATACATGATCTGTGCTGACCGAGCAACCCAACCAGATGGGGGTTTTGTTTTCTTGGAAGAAAACGTCTCATGAAGACATTGTCTCCCATGGTGCTGTTAGTGAAGACAGCCTCCTGCGTCCATGACATACTGACAGACAGAAGCAAAAATAAACCTAAAACACACCTGAAATAACTCCTTTATGCTCTTCTGCATGCCGACTAAATATTCATATTTAAAACCACACTCATGCTGCATCAATACAGCAGTAAAACATGTTAAAAATACTGCTGGAATATAAACCACAAATATGTGCTAAGCAAAACCCAACAATGCACTAGTGCATTAAAGGAGTAGTTCGCCAAAAAAATTAAAAACAGCTGAAAATGTGTTCACTCTCAGGCCATCCGAGATCAGGATGAGTTTCTTCATCAGATTTGGAGAAATGTAGCATTGCATCAGTGTCTCAGCAATGGATGCTCTGCAGTGAATGGGTGCCGTCAGAATGAGAGTCCAAACAGCTGATAAAAACATCACAATAATCCACAATAATCCACACCACTCCAGTCCATCAGTTAACATCTGGAGAAGACAAAAACTGAAACAAATCCATCATGAAGACGTTTTTATCTAAAATCCGAGTCCATAATCCATAATAACGCTTCCTCCAGTGAAGAAGTGTTCTGGTCTGAATCAGGAGAGAAATCTGCACAGAACAAGCAGCGTTTACAAGCCAAAACAACTCTAAACAAATATGTGGCTGGATTTTGATGAGAGACAACAAGAGATGGACTTTTTCACTGGAGGAAGCATTATTATGGATTATGGACTCGTATTTTAGTTAAAAACATTTTAATGATGGATTTGTTTCAGCCTTTGTCTTCTCAAGACGTCAACTGATGGACTGCAGTGCTGTGGATTACTTGTGATGTTTTTATCAGCTGTTTGGACTCTCATTCTGACGGCACCCATTCACTGCAGAGCATCCATTGCTGAGACACATTTCTCCAAATCTGATGAAGAAACAAACTCATCTACATCTGTGATGGCCTGAGGGTGACCGCATTTTCAGCAAATTATCATTTTTTGGGTGAACTGTTCCAGTGCAAATACAGGTGCTGTTCTGGATAAATATGCCGTGGATGATCTAAATATGACTAATGACTCTGTTCATCTGATCTGTTTGGATTCAAATTAGTCCTTAATGAACTGCTGTCTCAGCTCCTCTGAAAGCACTAATCAATCTGAGCTCATTTAGCCCAAAAGATCTCCAGCATTTGTGCTTCATGAGAAAATGAAGCAAAAACTACACACCCAAATGCAAGATGATGTCACTGATATTTTTGAGAAAGTCTGTACATTGCATATATCTGCACATAGCTGTATTACAGTTTCTACATGCAACTGTACTCCTAAAAATGTTCTTATTAAGTTACACTGTATAAATAGTACATGGCATGAACTAAAAGCAACAACAATCCACTTCTGATTTCATAGGTTGTTTGATATGAACAAGAGGATTTAGCTCAGTCTGACCTCTTATAGTTTCAATGTCGAGTCTGAAGGAGGTTTTACTCGTCCGTCATTCAAAACACATTAGAGCACAATAACACCACCAGACTCACAACCCATCGCCACATCGATCCGGCAGTGCTTTAAACACAATGACTTGCATTTTTAATGGACACTGCTATTATTCTCCTACAGTCCATCTGCAGCGACACATTCGAGAGAAAGAATCCAAACAAAACAGTCACATGACATCAAAACCAGCTCTATTTACTTTCTAATTCATGTCCCTGGTCTTGCTGTGAATGATTCATTGTTGACATTATTCTAAAGAAATGAGTGTTTGTCTTCATCATTTTTCATGAGCTCTTGCTCTGCCTCTAAACGACTTTCCCTTTCTGATGACAGTGTTGCAGGTAACACATTACAAGAAACGCGAGTTACGTAATCAGATTACTTTTTTCAAGTAACTAGTTAAGTAACACATTACTTTTAAATTATCAAGAAAATATCTGAGTTACTTTTTCTAATAAGTAACGCAAGTTACTTTGTTTTCCCATTTATTCACTGACATCTCTCCTGTTTCTGTGTTGAGAGAAATCAGGCACTTTGAGGCTCTTTCTTCATGCTGAGGCTTATTAATTTCACTTCTGATGTGAAAGGGCCTTCACAGTCACCAGAAATATAACTTTTGGATTTTTTGCTTTTAAAAAAATCAATAACCAAGCCCAGCCCAGGTGCACTACAATAACTAAAACTGAAGCTAAATTTAAAATCATTTTAAAAAAAAAAAAAAACATTAATTTGTATCTGAAATACAGTAAATATTAACTGAATTAATATCTAAACATATTTCAGCTTGTTATTAAAGAAAATCAATAACCAAGCCCAGCCCATGTGTCAAAACATAACATAAAAGTAACGTAATGCATTACTTTCCATGAAAAGTAACTATTAGTTACTTTTTTATGGAGTAACGGGATATTGTAATGCACTACTTTTAAAAGTAACTTTCCCAAACACTGCTGACATCATCAGTACCTCAGTGCATGTTGTGGATTGACTTTAAAAAGGCAGTGAAAGAAACTAATCAAATGTGCAAGATGTGATTGACCTTTCCCCAATAATTATAACCTCTATAGTCAATAACATATCCAGCTTTAGCGTCTAATGCAGTCGAGCGAAAACACCACAGACATCTGAGTCACTGATCGATGGGACGCACAGAAAACTTCTCTCTTCTTCACTCAACCAGGGAAGCGTGACGTATGACGCTGTGATTAATATTTAAACAGAGGTTTCTGTTATGTAACCATAGAGTTTATAGCATTCGTGTGGCACAACACTCTCACTGCCATTGACAGAAACAAACTGTGATCATGCACAATTACCTGATTTACAGTTTTAAAATCTACCAGCCAACGAATAATATTTTGGTTCATACGAGTCAAAAATCAGCCTTAAAAACACAATCAGTCAATAACAACATGACCACCAACTCAAAAAACAATGCCTGCAACTATTAATTTTGCATTATTAATCAGTTTAATTGTATACTATTAAGTGGAAGCCTCTATGAAGGCGTGATCTCTGCCTGTCCTTCGTTAAATCGGGCATCCTCGTCTCAGTCATTAGTCACTGATCTCCAGGGAATCTCCAGCAATTCATGGCATTAATGACACAACAGCATCACATCATGTTGCTGAAGACACACACACACTTGAGCGTCCATTCCAATTCACATGGGTTTACCAGAATAAAACCACTGGAATGCAACATAATCGAATCATTAATATAAATTCTTTTTTAAATAAAAAGAAAGCCGGCCTAACAACCATTTAAGTTAGTTGGCAACTTTTTTGTCGAACTGAGCGGACAATTGAGAAAAATTACATATCTAGAAGAAAATTTATATAAAAATTGTATTAAAAACAAAAAACAAAAAGCTAAACCTGAAACTAAAAATTTCATTATTTGAAATAAAGTAAACATTACTTGATATAAAATATTTTGATAATAAATAATATATTTAAATAAAAAAATAAATTAAATAATATATTGGTTCAGCTAGCTGCCATTGCAACTTTTTTATTTAAGTCCTGATGCATGAAAATAACTAAAACTGAAACTAAATTTTAAATCATTTAAAAAAAAAAACATACATTTGTACCTTAAATACAGTAAATGTTAATTGAAATAATATATTTGAAATAAAATAAACATTAATTGAAATAAAATATTTAGATATTAATTAATATATTTAAATTAAAAATAAATTAAATAATATATTTACATATTTAAACATTAAATAAATATCAAAATAATCGAAATAATATTAAATATTTAAATAAATAATATTTCATATTTAAAAAATAGTTTCAGCTAGTTGCCATTGCAATATATGCAGTAAAATAACCAAAACTGAAACTAAATTTTAAATCATTTAAAAAAAAACAACAACAACAACAAAAAAAAACCATACATTCGTACCTGAAATAAAGTCAAAATTAATTTTGTGGTATGTTTTTACCATTTTTTAGTAGTATATGGCAAAAACATACCACAAAATTACTAAAATTTAACTAAAATCAAAATATAAAATGAAAATAAAAAATAACTTAAATATTATTAAAACTATAATAGTATTTCAATTATTCTAAAATAAAACTGATAGCAAAATATGTAGAATAGATAGAAAAAATATATTTGTAATGTGTGTATATATATTTCAAGCTATTCTACACTTCTAAAACAGACAAAACAATGATAGATCAATGGGTGATAGATGATAGATAGATAGATAGATAGATAGATAGATAGATAGATAGATAGATAGTTAGAGATTATAAATAGATAGATAGATAGATAGATAGATAGATAGATAGACAGATAGATAGATAGATAGATAGATAGATAGATAGATAGATAGATAGTTAGAGATTATAAATAGATAGATAGATAGATAGATAGACAGATAGATAGATAGACAGATAGATAGATAGATAGATAGATAGATAGATAGATATTATAGATAGATAGATAGATAGATAGATAGATAGATAGATAGATAGAGAGAGATTATAGATAGATAGAGAGATAAATAGATAGAGAGATAAATAGATAGATAGATAGATTGATTGATTGATTGATTGATAGATAGATAGATAGATAGATAGATAGATAGATAGATAGATAGATAGATAGAGAGAGAGAGAGAGAGAGAGAGAGATAGATGTATTGTGGCTAATAGGTTTGAGTGTGTGTTGGGGGTCAGGACAGGTGAAGGATGCTCTGGAGGCTCACATCAGGACCGCGCCACAGACACCAGTCTCCATCAAAACAACACAAACACAACAACAGCATCAGATCTACTCAGACACACAGACCAAAAACACCTCACGCTAACATCACGCTTTTAAATCTGCATATGTGAAGAAATAAGGTAAAGCTTATCGTATATTGACGACACGTCGACTGATCGCGGTTTGCGCCGTTATTCGTCCCTCATCAGCAGAGAGAGTGACAGATGAAGGTGTTTTACCTGCCCACTGTCTGGTTGGCCAGTTGTCGCATTCGGTTGAATTGCTTCTTCATCTTCCTGCAATTTGCGCGTGAATCCCGATGGATGAAACAGCAGCTGACATTCCTCACTTAAAGAACAACCGTCTGGAAATATTCCACGGCTCGAGCCATAATGAACGATCCCTCTTCGGTGTGCAACCATCACCTATAGCGGATGAAAACGACAGAAATCATCATTTACGCGTTCAGCTCGTCGCTCGAGACGCGAGATGCTCCGCTGAGCGCTGGTGACGCAGCGGCGGCGCGGGGCATTATGGGTAATGTAGTTCTGAGAGACTGGCTGGCCTACAATTTGACAGTCTGAAGGTCGCGAGAATGTCTTGCATTCAGTTTATGAGATCGAAATAAAGTTTTGAAGCTTCTATAACATTCAAGTAAAACAAAAATACAAGTGAAAAACAAAATCGAACTGACATGCAGTTAATAAATTGAAGGCATTGTTGTGGCTTAACATAATTTAGCCCTGAAAAAAATGCATAATTTACAGAACATGTTTGTAAAAATAAATTAATTAATTAAAATGAAAACAAAATACCAGTACTAATAATAATAATAATAAAAAAAATAGTTAACCTAACAATGTTGCCATCGTGTGGATGTCTTGAAGAAGTACAGCGTAAAAAAAAAAAGTTTTCTTTTTCATTCTCTTGGAATGCACGAACAAACGAACGAATTAGTTATTATATATTTTAAAATGTACATACTTTTGGAATGACCAACATTAAATGATGATAATCATATCATATACCGTAGAATGTCATATTTAGTTATTTAGTCATTTAGCAGACGCTTTTATCCAAAGCGACTTACAAATGAGGACAACAGAAACAATCAATTGTAGTATTAAAACAACTAAAACTGATCCAAAACTAAAAGCTAATGCATACAACAAAATTTCAAAACTTAACATTTAAATGAAAACAAAAAAAAGCTAAAAACATTTCAAAATATTAAAGAACAAAAGTTATAAGAGTATAATAATGGTTCTACAAAACAACTATATATGTGTATGTGCAACCACACATACATACATACATACATACATATATATATATATCACATTTATAAATTCAATTTATATATTATTTCATTTCCATTTAGTTTGTTGAAGTACTAAAATAACTCAAATTAAATAAAACTAAAACTTAATAAAAAAACCTATACAGACATAATAAAAAAACTAATAAAATGACAAACATTATTCCAACTTTAACTAAAATCAAAATAGATAACATATACAAATCAAACTACATTAGTTTATCAGTAATCCTAAAAAAGATAACATTGAGCCAAACACACGCAAGTAGTAGGAATATAATTTAAATTAATAAATTAATTTATAATTTCATATAATTTAAGTGTGATTTAAATTCTCATTTTCGGATGTTGTCAACTTGTCTTATTGTTGGATAAATATCATATTCGTGCATGCAAATAGAAAAAAATATAAGCCGTCCTTTAATATATTTTCTTCGTGAGTTTGTGAAAATGTTTCAGAGCTTTAAGTACTTTTAAAACTAAATAGTCAGAAAATCTTTGCCTCTCTATCTCAAAATATTTATTATTTTAATGTATTTTTATTTTATGTCTTTTTGTACTTCTATTGATTCTTGCTGCTTGTGATCCCCCCCCCCCCCCCCCCCCCCCCCCCACTGTTGCTATTATTGTTGTGAGTACAATAATTATTATTTATGTTGATTATTCGTATTATTTATGGTGGATGTGCCTTATGTTGTTGGGTCTTCCCTGACTTGTTGTGTACAATTTTCAATAATAATAATAATAATAATAATAATAATAATAATAAAAGAATTTCAAATAATTATAATTACTACTACTACTACTACTACTAATAATAGAGACTCTAAAACCCTTTTGGTTTCACATTTATACAAAACAAAGTCTCAATGTTTAAAACCATTTATTTAATAATAATTAATAATTTGTAGTCACAGTCGGTCATTGCTTTCTGCTGCAGTGTCATTGGGGCGTGTCCTCTGCGCAGAGTCGGTGACGTCAGTCCGCGCATGCGCGCTGAGGAGTGTCAGCGAGGCAAGATGGCGGCCCTCAGAGCGGGTCTCCTGACCCGAGCTCTTACTAAAGGAAAAACATCTGTAATCCCAAACATTATCATCGGAACAAGAGCAGGTGCTGTCTTACACATCTGTTCTTTCGTATTATATGAATATGCGCTGTGAAAGCAGTGTTTGATAAGATAAAATGAATGATAACCTTCATGTCAAGGCTGCGGAGCTAACAGGCTAAGTGAACCGTGACAGTGTTTTACGTGATTGTAAACAAATGTCATTAATTGTTAACTGCTTTGTATTAGGTTTAATTGCTGTTTTGTTTTAACACATTATAAATTAAATGTCGTTTTATGGTCTTTTCTATATGTGTTTCTGCAAATTTTGTTGGCCTTGTGTACTCCTGATTGTATATGTTTGACTCTGGAGCGCAAAAGGGTCATAAGGCTCCATTTTTTTGAAAATGAGATTTATACATCATATGGAAGATGAATAAATAAGCTTTCCATTGATGTATAGTTTGTTAGGATAGGACAATATTTGGTTGAGAGACAACTATTTGAAAATCTGAAATCTGAGGGTGCACAAAAATCAAAATATTGAGAAAATCTCCTTTAAAGTTGTCCAAATGAAGTTCTTAGCAATGCATATTACTAATCAAAAATTAAGTTTTGATATATTTACGGTAGGAAATTTACAAAATATCTTCATGGAACATGATCTTTAATTAATATCCTAATGATTTTTGGCATAAAAGAAAAATGGATAATTTTGACCCGTACAATGTATTTTTGGCTATTGCTACAAATGTTTGTTTTTTAGATTATAGATTTAATTACTTCACGTAATTAAACTAGCTAACTAAAATACAAGTTTATTTATACATGCTAATATTTTTGTTTGTGTATGACTAATGTTATCTGGTGAACTCAGACTCTGCTGTCTGATTTCATCCCTTGGTTTTGTGTGTAATGTGTAATCATAATAAGGTTTGTGTGTTGTGTTACAGCGTCTGGTCCTTCTAAAGGCACGCTGCCCGGTCCATACCCCAGAACCCCAGAGGAGATGGCAGCAGCGGCCAAGAAATACAACATGACTCTGGAAGATTACAAACCTCATCCTGATGACGGCATGGGGTGAGTGTCTGTCTTATGCTTGCACACTTTTAAAGAATAATGTGTTTTGTTTCCAGAAAGATGAATGGCTGATGATGTATTTAAATATGTTTTCTCTGTTATTACGCAGGTACGGTGATTACCCCATGCTTCCAGAGCGATCGCAGCAAGAGAGAGACCCCTGGTATCAGTGGGACCATCCTGATCTCAGGAGGAACTGGGGAGAGCCTGTAAGAATAGCAGTTTAACGTTGGTTTTTGCTTGATACAAAACCATTTTTCTGTTTTATGACAGCCTGCACATTTTTTTTTTCATGCCGCTCTTCAATTCCATTGCGTTCTTTTTGAAAGAACTATGGAATATAATGTTTAAAGCACCATACATGGTAGGGCTGCAACAATAAATCGATGCATCGCGAATCGAGAAACGATTCTGTGATTTTCCAAATGCATCGCGATTCTCTCTGGAATCGATTCTGAGCTTAGTTTTAACAGCAGATGGCGCTGCATGCTTTAGAAACAGCCGTACTCTGCTTGCTTCCAGTTCCTTACACACACCACTTGAGCCTCAAATAATCTTCATAAAGTTTGAAAAGGTTGAAGCGAATTACAAGGGTGTTCACAGTGGGCTGTGTTTACATTAATCTTGCATCATAAAAGCATTCTGAGGCGAGGTGCAAGTACATTTAACCACTAGCCAAACGCACAAGCGCTCTTTAGGGCTCTTCTTCATGAGCATTTGAGTGTGTGCTAAAAAACTAGAGCGCCATCTGCTGTTAAAAACTAAGCTCAGAATCGATTCCAGAGAGAATCACGATGTATTCCAAATTTTTCAGAATCGATCCACGAATCAAGATGCATCCATTTATTGTTGCAGTCCTAATACATGGTGGCATTGCCTGTTACAACTACACAGTTATTTGTATAAATATGTAGAATATCTGAGCCTTTTCCCAGACTCTAAAATTTAAAATGTAAATAAAAGAGCTCAAAGCAGTATAGATCCAGAACCATTTTTGTCCAACCACCTCAGCAGAATACAACCTTAAAATCACTCAAATTTAACCAAATACATAAATAATAAGGGAATAGTTCAGCCAAAAATGAAATTTGCCGTAAATGTGCTCACCTTCAGGCCATCCAAGATTAAGATGAGTTTGTTTCTTCATCAGATTTGGAGAAATGTAGCATTGCATCACTCCTCTGCAGTGAATGGGTGCCGTCAGAATGAGAGTCCAAACAGCTGATAAAAACATCACAAGTAATCCACAGCACTGCAGTCCATCAGTTAACATCTTGAGAAGACAAAAGTTGAAACAAATCCATCAAGATGTTTTTAACTAAAATCCGAGTTCATAATTCATAATAAAGCTTCCTCCAGTGAAAAAGTGCATCTCCTGTCTCTCACATCAAAATCCAGCCACATATTTGTTTCGAGCTGTTTTGGCTCGTAAACGCTGCTTGATATGTGCAGATTTCTCTCCTGATTCCTGAATTTATTTATTTTTTCTAGAGAAAGTGAATATTTTGTGATGTTTCATGTAGATGCACTGGGACTTTGACATGTACATCAGGAACAGGGTTGACACGTCTCCCAGCCCCGTGGATTGGAGGACGATGCGGAACCAGCTGCTGGGGTTCGTGGGCTTCATGCTGCTGATGTTTGGTTTGGGCGAGATGTTCCCCTGCTACCAGCCTGTGGTGAGTAGAAGGAGAACAATAAGCTGTGTTGTCAAAAAAATGGTTCATTTACAGAATATTTCCAAGGGAAGTGTTATTTCTGTACTGGGAATTGCAAACTCTTTTAGCAGCTGAAACTTATTTAGAAATGGTTGTGATTTTTTGCAATTCTGTTTGCAGCTAATTGCACACTACTGTTATTTTAGTATTATTGAGATACTATTATAGTTATTATTAATATTTTGAATTTGTTTGAATTAGTTTTTACTTCCATATGTGTGACTCTGGAGCACAAAAGCAGTCATAAGTAGCACAGGTATATTTGTAGCAATAGCCAACAATACATTGAATGGGTCAAAATTATCCATTTTTCTTTTATGCCAAAAATCATTAGGATATTAAGTAAAGATCATGTTCCATGAAGATATTTTGTAACTTTCTTACCGTAAATATATCAAAACTTAATTTTTGATTAGTAATATGCATTGCTAAGAACTTCATTTGGACAACTTTAAAGGTGATTTTCTCAGTATTTAGATTTTTTTGCACCCTCAGATTTCAGATTTTCAAATAGTTGTATCTCAGTCCTATCCTAACAAACCATACATCCATGGAAAGCTTATTTATTCAGCTTTCAGATTATGTAGAAATTTCAGTTTCTAAAAATGGACCCTTATGACTGGTTTTGTGGTCCAGGGTCACATTTTAATCGTAAAGTTTTAGTATTTTTGTTGTTTTCCACAGATGTTATGAATGAGTGTCATCATCAGAGTCTTTCTCTTTCCAGGCTCCTAAACAGTATCCTTACAGCGACCTGTATCTGGAGAGAGGCGGAGATCCTGAGAAAGAACCAGAACCTGTCAAACATTTTGAAATCTAATGCTAGAATCCTCCCTGTTCCTTAAATTGTGTATAATTCTCTCTCTCTAATAAAGTTAACTTAAATGTCCTCAGCTGGGTTTGTCATTTCTTACCTTTCATTCAAATGAGACCTTAAACTGTCATCAGCATTTCATTATGTGAAGCGTAATTATTAGTTATATATATTTATATGTATGTATATATATACACACACACACATAGGGGTTAAATTTGGCCAGGGCACAGGCTTACCTTGGTAACTCATCAGAGGACTTTCCTCGTACATTTTCAACATTATAGGCTATAGTTTTAAATAAAGAAAAAAAAATAAAAAAGTAGCGTTCATGAGTGCAGCGCTACTTTGTTTACAACCGTTACCGGGGAAACTGCTATATTTTGACATTCCAAAAGCCAGAGAATCAAGCTGGATACGCCTGTCTGCTTTTTCCCCTTATCCGCCCATATATCACTGTTTTAAATTAATAATGTATACTTCTGACTCATCTCTTTTCTTTAAAAAAAAAAAAAAAAAAGGTTTAAAGACTGAAACATGAGTTTTATCATTTTAGATATATATTTTTTGTTTTTGTGAAAACCTGTATCTCAACTGTAAATAAATCATGTTTTTACAGTCATTTTGCAGTTTAATATGTTACCATAGACATTTCCCTACTCTGCTCATATAGTATTAATTTTTATTTTTAAATGAATTTTTGCAGGTCTTAAAAAAGCTCTTAAAAAGTATTGATTTTATTTGATTTGAAAAATCCTGCAGACAGATGTATCTTGCACACTGCCAGCATCTAGAATGATTTTGATTAGCATTTCAGTGTTCATAACAGAGAGCTCTCTCAACTTGTTATATTTTACAGTTTGTCAATTGATATAATTGTTAATTGTTACAATATAATTACAGTATACTTGTTAATTGTTAATTATTTGTTAATTGATTTTGTAGACTTTGCATACACATGTGCACCCCCTCAAAAGCCGGATATAGAGAAAAATATCCCAAATATTAAAGGAAAATTTACATGGGCAATTTAGCCTAATTTAGTTTTAGTTAGTAATTTATATTTTATAATTTAATATTTAATTTAATAATTCTTAAAGGGGTCCTATTATGCTTTTTCACTTTTTGAATTTTAGTCAGTGTGTAGTGTGTATGTTTGGGCATAAAAAAGATCTACAAAGTTACAAATCTCAAAGTCCACTCCAAAGGGAGATATTTCGTTTTTAAAAAATCCCTTTTCAAGAACTACAACGAACGGCTCGTTTGGACTACAAAGTTGTTTTCCTGCATTTGTGACATCACAAATTGGGCCATTACAATATCATTAAAATAAATCCTGCCTCCGGAAATTCAAATGCACGTTTCAAAATCGAAACCCGGTGCGGGTGTTTTTATATCACTGTATTTCTGAAGGAAACCGACTGTCTTCAGAAAATTTTGGATGTCATTTTCATTTCATCTTGCATGTAATGTCTGATAAAGCAGCGTTTGTGAGCGGAGCTCTGCTTTGTGTACAGCGTTACCAGAGAAACCTCACTCTCTCCCGCTCCAACAGCGCCTCCCGCTGGCAGAGAATTAATCTGCTTTTAGTCACTCTGCCTAGCTGTTCGCCAATCACAACACACTGGGACAGCTAACCAATCACAACACATTTCGTTTTTCGGAAGGCGGGCCTTCATCAAACCCAGAACTAATCCAGCCGTTTGTGCCAGGCTGGGGAGAATGTTATTATTGGGTGCTTATAAACGGCTTGCCATAAACGCTAGCATGAGACGCTCTAGTAAGTGCGTGTGGCTACGTCACATGTTCCCGCCCTCATCGTCACGGCACGAAAATACTAATGAAACTTAATTTTGGAAAAATACTTTGTATTACAAATCTTTATATTATTTGGCTTTCTATTAATGCAATACAATGAATCACAGCTGTCTACAGTCTCCCCATGGCTTAAATTATTGGCAGTTTAGGGTTTATTGAGTAATTTACACCAAAACAAAAAATAACAACTATGCTTTCATGTCCGAAAACATTATTTTTGTCTTACATTTCATAATAAATTCAGAAAAATGACTCGTTTTTCGTCAGTTTATTTTCATGAAATGGAATGGGTACAAAGGATTGTGGGTGATTGAAGGTCGCGGAGGATAAATTCAGCTGAATGAAGGACGCGAAACGAGGATCCTTCAGATAGAGACGCCTTCAGCGACGTGTGATGACGTGACAGCCGAGATATGCAGCCTTCCGTTTGAGAAGCACCCGTAATAATGTAAATTATGGGGAAAATATTGCGTTTTTCGAACCACCAAGCATGAGAGCATGTTCTAGTACACCCCCAAAACAAAATCAAGACTTTGTAAAAGAGCATAATAGGACCCCTTTAATCTAAGCGATGTCGGCATTAATAGAAAAACATATAAGCCTAAATCGCGTCGCGCAGATCTGCAGTTTTGAGTCTTTGTCGTTTCGTAAACACTGTCCCTCGTCGGTTGCCGTACTGGACTACAATTCCGACCCGGACTACATTCCCCATGAGTGACGCGCGAGGAGCGCCGCTAAACTCTCTTCAACACACAAACGAGACTAATAATCACAAACAACCGTAAGTACACACACAACACTTACTGTAATCTGACATTTTGTGATCATCTCGAGATTGTGATGTTTGATTGTGTGTGATCGCGTTCTGATTCGTGGGTTTGTGGGCTTTACAGACCGCAGACAGTGAGCAGCAGGTTAACGCTAACGCTAACAGCAGATGATCAGGAATAAACAACTGTGATTTATAAACACACATTTCTGCTCAATATTAGCTCCACATGACATTTATCGCACATTTAGTTGATGAGGATGATAAATTAAACTAACACTATATATAATTCGAGTCTGAAACATAATATATGCAGTATTTGACACACATACACGAGTTTAGAGCTGCTGTTTTAGTGATTTCTGTGAGGATTATTGTGGGAATGTGTTAGTATTGTTTGTTAGTACTTTTATTTGACGTGATATTAAGTCACTTACAGGTTCTTTAGGCTGATCTGACGTTGTTAATGCAGATGAATGACATGTCAGAGTTGACAGATGGTTCACATATCTCCTCATATTCTCGTCTCTTCAGGATTTTGGAGGAAGATGAGGGTGAAGGAGATTCTCAGGACAGCAACACAGGCATGGAGTCCTGCGACACAGCACCCTGCATACCTGGCCTTAGGTAACTGTGTGTTTTCACCTGTCAGCTTGTGCTTGTTTTATTCAGACGCATCCATAATGCTGGAGTAATATGATTTTCTCCACTGTCTCGTATCTGCAGGTACCGCAGCGCAGCAGCTGGATGCGTCTTTTAACACCAGCTCCGCTCTGGAGATCTTTGAGATGGATTTCGCTGATACATCCATGGACATGAAGCTCAGAGGAACACTGCCCACTTCCAACAGGTCAGTTATAGTACTACTGTATGATATATTATATGATATATCATTCAAAAACTTGGGGTTGGTAAGATTTTTAAAGGTTTCTGAAAGAAGTCTCTTCTGCTCACTGCATTTATTTGATCAAAAATAGAGTAGAAATTGTGAAAAATAGCCATTTTCTATGTCTGTTAAACTGTAATTTATTCCTGTGATCAAAGCTGTATTTTCAGCATCATTACTCCAGTCTTCAGTGTCATATGATCCTTCAGAAATCATTCTAATATACTGATTTGCTGCTCAAGAAACATTTCTGATTATTATCAATGTTGAAAACAGTTATGCTGCCCAATATTTTTGTGGAAACTGTGATAGATTTAATTCTTCTGGATTCGCAGATGAATAGAAAGTTCATAAGAACAGCATTTATTTGACAGAAATCTTTTGTAACATCATAAATATCGTTACTGTCACTTTTGATTCATTTAATTTGTTCTTGATGAATAAAAGTATTGATTTCTTTCACCACAAAAAAATAAAATAAAAGCTTTTTACATAAAATTAAACTGAAAAAGCAAAATAACCTTACATCCTAGCATTGTGGCCATGACTTTTGCACAGACAAATTTACGCACATCTCACAGAATATGTAGAAATCTTGAGTTATTGTACTCATTGTCTGAATAATGACTGGGTGTGTTTGGAATGTTTATTACGATCTCTCTCCACACTGAACTGTACAGAAAACATTCCAAAACTTCTACTTAGTTTTGACATGAAGTGATGGAGTTACAGCAATCTGGTGTTGTCTCTTCCTTGAAGGTGAATTAATTTTTTTATTAATAGCATTTCCCCCCAGCAGTGATTGAATAGCAGTAATACCGGTTGAGCAGCAGCTTTAGTTTAGAGAGGAGAGTGTGTCAGATGTGTCTTCAGTCACTCTGCGAGAATGAGTTCTGTGTGATCTAACACACACAAACACGCATGTGTGAACATGTTTCTGACACGTCTATAGTGTGTGTCACTCTCACTGGGGTATTATCAGTTTGTTTATTTACAAATTGTCACAAAAATGGAATTTCCAGTTTCTCTCTCGGGTTATTAGTTCCATGTAATTATCAGATACACTGCAATTCCACCATATATTCATATATTTTGCTATATATGTCTATGTAGTTTTTATTAATTTTCATTTCAGTGTTATTTTTAGTTATTTCATCAAACTAAAATGAGAAATTTAGCTTTATATTTATTTATTTATTTATTAGTTAGAGAGTTATGTTTTTTTTTTTCAGTTAAAGTTTATTTCAAGCAAGATTTTTTTTTATGTTTCAGTTTTTGTTTTAGTTAAGTATAAATATGAAAAAAGAAAAAAAGGAATATACATACACACAGTAGGTACAGAAAGTATTCAGACCCCCTTAAATTTTTCACTGTTATATTGCAGCCATTTGCTAAAATCATTTAAGTTCATTTTTTTTCCCTCATTAATGTACACACAGCACCCCATATTGACAGAAAAACACAGAATTGTTGACATTTTTGCAGATTTATTAAAAAAGAAAAACTGAAATATCACATGGTCCTAAGTATTCAGACCCTTTGCTGTGACCCTCATATATTTAACTCAGGTGCTGTCCATTTCTTCTGATCATCCTTGAGATGGTTCTACACCTTCATTTGAGTCCAGCTGTGTTTGATTATACTGATTGGACTTGATCAGGAAAGCCACACACCTGTCTATATAAGACCTTACAGCTCACAGTGCATGTCAGAGCAAATGAGAATCATGAGGTCAAAGGAACTGCCTGAAGAGCTCAGAGACAGAATTGTGGCAAGGCACGGATCTGGCCAAGGTTACAAAAAAATTTCTGCTGCTCTTAAGGTTCCTAAGAGCACAGTGGCCTCCATAATCCTTAAATGGAAGACGTTTGGGACGACCAGAACCCTTCCTAGAGCTGGTCGTCCGGCCAAACTGAGCTATCGGGGGAGAAGAGCCTTGGTGAGAGAGGTAAAGAACCACCCAAAGATCACTGTGGCTGAGCTCCAGAGATGCAGTCGGGAGATGGGAGAAAGTTGTAGAAAGTCAACCATCACTGCAGCCCTCCACCAGTCAGGGCTTTATGGCAGAGTGGCCCGACGGAAGCCTCTCCTCAGTGCAAGACACATGAAAGCCTGCATGAGGGACTCCAAGATGGTGAGAAATAAGATTCTCTGGTCTGATGAGACCAAGATAGAACTTTTTGGCCTTAATTCTAAGCGGTATGTGTGGAGAAAACCAGGCACTGCTCATCACCTGTCCAATACAGTCCCAACAGTGAAGCATGGTGGTGGCAGCATCATGCTGTGGGGGTGTTTTTCAGCTGCAGGGACAGGACGACTGGTTGCAATCGAGGGAAAGATGAATGCGGCCAAGTACAGGGATATCCTGGATGAAAACCTTCTCCAGAGTGCTCAGGACCTCAGACTGGGCCGAAGGTTTACCTTCCAACAAGACAATGACCCTAAGCACACAGCTAAAATAACGAAGGAGTGGCTTCACAACAACTCCGTGACTGTTCTTGAATGGCCCAGCCAGAGCCCTGACTTAAGCCCAATTGAGCATCTCTGGAGAGACCTAAAAATGGCTGTCCACCAACGTTTACCATCCAACCTGACAGAACTGGAGAGGATCTGCAAGGAGGAATGGCAGAGGATCCCCAAATCCAGGTGTGAAAAACTTGTTGCATCTTTTCCAAAAAGACTCATGGCTGTATTAGATCAAAAGGGTGCTTCTACTAAATACTGAGCAAAGGGTCTGAATACTTATGACCATGTGATATTGCAGTTTTTCTTTTTGAATAAATCTGCAAAAATGTCAACAATTCTGTGTTTTTCTGTCAATATGGGGTGCTGTGTGTACATTAATGAGGGAAAAAAAATGAACTTAAATGATTTTAGCAAATGGCTGCAATATAACAAAGAGTGAAAAATTTAAGGGGGTCTGAATACTTTCCGTACCCACTGTGTGTGTGTGTGTGTATATATATATATATATATATGACCTCATATCTATCTATACCCGTTTACATATTAAACTTTAGGCAAAGTCTGCAACCTTATATGACTATATATATATAAGGTTGCAAACTTTGCCTAAAGTTTAATATTATAATGAGTGTCTAAATGGTAGCTATATGAGGTAGCTATATAGATAGCTATGTGAGGTTATTAAATATTAAAAATATATATTTTAATATTATAATGGGTGTCTAAATGGGAATAAATAGATGTATGGGTCATTAAATATTAAAATTGATATATTTTAATATTATAATGGATGGGTATAGATAGATATGAGGTCACTATATATTTATATTTATATTTATATTTATATTTAAATAAAAGGTGCCAAGGTCACAGACTCTGCCTAAATAAAGTTATCACTCATTAGGGACCAGCTAGTGGTACACAAAATGCTGCTAATATTTATGTTAGATAATATTTTATTTTTAGCGCATCTAAGAAACATGCGATTTGTGCATTTATTGTTTAATAATTCTTGCTAAAACAATAAGACATCAGCAGAATGCTGTGTGTGTGTGAGATGTTTGTGTTGACGTCAGTGTGTGTTTTTGGCAGGTTTCACAGTCTGATCTGGGTGGCGTTTGATATGGACGTTAAGGGCTCATCAGGCCGGCTCATTGGTGGCAGTGAGAATGGAACGGTTACCGTCTTCAATTCTGACTCTATTCTCACTGCAGGAGAAGACGCTGTGATCGGACAGTCCAACAAACACACAGGCCCTGTGCGCGCACTCGACTACAACCGCTTCCAGGTACAGCTTTAGATTCCATCACATCTGAGGCTTTTACAAACACACGTGTGTAGAGCTAAAATCGATTATTATCCATAATGAAAACCATCGACAACGATTCTCATTATCGATTAGCCGGTCGTGTCAAATTATAGCACTAAATTACACATTTCTATGGACAAAATGCATCTGTAAATAGTGGAGGACACAGAATGAGATGCTGCTGGAGAAGTATGTGATCCAAGCTGCCCAAAGCATGAGAATTTTTTATTTTAAGCTTTAAACTAACTTAATGCATTAGCGTAATGGCTTGCCCTGTCAGGCGCTTTGACAGATGCATGTGCAAAAACTTTCAGTGTATGGTCATATCCTTATTTGTAAATGTCACAGATTCACGCGAGCATTTCTATTTTTGCATAAAGGCCTGTCCTGACAGTCTGTGTTAAGTTTAAATCTTTACTGAATGAGTAAACGGACAATTAATACTCAGCGCAAAAACATTCATTGTGCTGAAATATCTGTTGTTGAACGTTAAATTTAGGTTTAAAAGTCAACATGTAGTGCATGCATTTTATGAGAGTAGAAACTGTAAAGGGATAACAGCGTGTAATTGTCTGAATATAAATGTCAGACGCTTCATAACTGCCTTTTACAGGATAAAGAAATGACAGTAAGTTATTGCCAAGCGTGTTTGCACATACAAGGAATTAGTTTTAGTGTCACAAACTTCCAGTACACAGAGACAACAACAACAACAACACAGACAATAAAAAATAAGATGAGAATAAGAATACACATATGTAAATATAAATAAACAAAAAATAAATTGAAAAATAAAATAAATTGTATATACAGGTGTGCTATAGATTGAATAGAATATGAATAGAATAGAACAAGATGTAGGGATGTACTAGGATGTAGGGTGGTAACAAGTAAATATAAGGTTATTGCACAATGGGGGGAACATTGAACTGTTCATGAGGTGGATTGCCTGGGGGAAGAAACTGTTCTTGTGCCTGACTGTTTAATATTATAAAGTTATAGTAATAATATTATAATTATAATTCCTCCGCATCAGAGTAATCTCATCGCCTCAGGAGCCAATGATTCAGAAATATACATCTGGGACTTGAACAACTTCAGTAATCCGATGACACCGGGTGCAAAATCACAGGTAGGAACGTTTCTTCTGTTCTATTGTTCTTTGAATTGTATTGTTTGGTCAGTGTTCATAGCATCATGAAGTGACTGCATTTGTCTGTGTTTCTTCAGCTCTGTGAGGTAAGAGGAAGCTTGTTGGTTCTTGTGAGGGTTTGTGGTGTTTTTTGCTGTGGTTTGGGTTTTGATTAACCTCTTCTCTACCATTCAGCTCACTAAACAATGGGTCACTACCTAAAAACAAAGTTCATCTGCTGAGCAGAGTGTGTTTGGTTGTTTTGGATGGGTTTTGGTCAGTAATGAATTGCAGTAACTACATTAAATTTTCACCTGGTGGTTTGTGGGAAAGTCACAGATTCTCTGGTGGTTTTAGCTGCACGCATGTGCATGCCACTAAAAATGTATATATTGTAATATTAGAAAGATATATGCAACTGTTAAATATTAAAATGTATACTTTAATTTTATAAAGGATGGCTAAATGGGTTTAGATAGATATACTGCATGAGGTCACTAAATATTTATTCATTGATATATTTTAATATTATAATGGGTGTCTAACTGGGTATATATAGATATGAGGTCATTAATTATTAAAATATGTGTATTTTAATATTATAATGGTTATCTAAATGGATATAGATAGATACATGAGGTCACTGAAGATTAAAATTATTATAGAGTTTAATATTATAATGGGTGTCTAAGTTGGTATAAATAGATAGAAGAGGTCATTAAATTTTAAAATTGAGATGTTTTAATATTATAATGGGTGGCTAAATGGGTATAGATATATATGGGGTCATCTAAATATTTAAAAAATATATATTTTCATATTATAATGAATGGCTTAAATGGTATATATAGACATATGAGATCATTAAATATTAAAATATGTATATTTGAATATTTTAATGGATGGCTAAATGGGTATAATGAAAACAGAAAAAAGTTGGCACACTTGGCACACACACCAAAAATACAAAAAAATTAGTAACAGACTATCACACAGGTGACGTTTTCATTATCAATATTTTTTTGTCGAGCAACCTGTGTGAACGTTTTTCCAGTGATGTGCATTTTTTTGTTTTGATTTTGTTTTTACCGAACTGGTTAAATGGGTATAGAAATGTATGAGATCACTAAATATTAAAACTGAAATATTTTAATATAATGGGTGGCTAAATGGGTATATATCTATATATGAGGTCACTAAATATAAAATTTATATATTTTAATATTATAATGATAGGCTAAATGGGTATATATCTATATATATAAGGTCATTAAATATAAAATTTTATATATTTTAATATTATAATGACTGGGTAAATGGGTATATACTAGGGTTGGGTATCATTTGAATTTTATCAATTCCAATTCTGCTTATCGGTTCCGATTCTTATTGATTCCCAATTTCCATTCCAATATGGTTAAAAAAAATTAAGTCAAACATTTAGATAGCAAACGTTCTTTGCCTCCATGTCGTGCATTAAAATCCTTTAATGCACGGCTAGCCGTTGATTATCCCATACATATTTCATTATTATAATGTTTGGGTTTTGATTAACCTCTTCTTTAAAATCTGACTAAACAATGGGTTACTACCTAAAAACAGTTCTGGGATAGTATTTTTTTTTTCTGGGTTTTGGATGTTTTTTGAGTGTTTTGTGAAGTTTCAGGCGTTGTGCTGGTTCTGTCTGTGTCTGCGTGTGTGTTAGCCGGCGGAGGACGTGAGCGTGGTGGCCTGGAACAGTCAGGTGCAGCACATACTGGCGTCTGCAAACCCCAGCGGGAAAGCCGTCGTCTGGGATCTGAGGAAGAACGAGCCCATCATCAAAATCAGTGACCACAGCAACAGAGTAAGAGCATCCACACTCATCAACAGTGTTGAGCTCGTTACTCAAAAAATGTAATATATTACTCATTACTAGTTACTCCTTTCAAAAGTAATATTATTACTTTACTTATTACTTTCTGGCAACAGTAATTAGTTACACTACTAGTTACTAGGGGTGTCCACGACTAAGGATTTTCATAGTTGAATCTGAATTTTTGAATCATGCTGATAGTCGACTGATAGTCGAATCATATGTTTGGGGGCAAAATACATTACCAAGAGTCAAGTCAGAAATTCGACAGTCATAATTACTGACCTTAACACACAGGGAAAATGTGTAACAGATGCCTCGCAGATACAAAAACAATGCTTTATGTTTTGATTAAAAGATAGGATGAAACGTCAGCGAAACCTTAAGAATTCACAACATTTTTTACAATAGTGCTCTCATTATAACGTTATGTATTTGACAGAAGTTATTAATGTTCTGCATTTCATTTTTGAGCTGCGTGTGCTGAAGATGACCAGTAGAATGAAGCATTTGATGGCAGGTTTTTAATAAATGGGATTTAACTCATCATTTCCCAGGGAAAGCAAGAGCTGATTAAAAAAAAAAATGTAAAAAACTGTAACTTGAATGCAATGTAAGTCACTTTGGATAAAAGCGTCTGCTAAATGCATAAATGTAAATGTAATCATTTATCTCATATAGAATACGCTTCATTATTTATACAACATAACCGTTATATTACGATTTATCTGCACAAAATGCCCTGAATGCATGAACGTGTCTGCGCGGCTCTGAATGAACTCCTTTTGTGGACGCATTCTTCTCACAACAACGTGCAGAAACAGGCAACTAAACTCAAATTCACAGCATTTTATTATAGCAGTGTTCTCATTATAATGTTATGTATATGACTGTCCCAGTCATGGTTATTAATATTCTGCATTGTTGTCCTGCTTGCGCTGCTCACAGAAGAGATAACCACCGTAGTACAATGAAGCGCTTTACTGCAGCGCAACTCAAACAAATGCATCTTATATGAGATAAATAATATATACACGATATACTGTATATAAACCGACTGAAATGTTTTGGAAATCACTTCGAAAAAATACAGTCTTTCACTCTGTCTGGGTCAGTTTGAGTCTTGTTAAAGATTTAAATCCCTGCCGCCTGTCGGTCACGGGTTATGGAAAGTGAAACTTCAATCTATAGGGGTGGTTAGATTTATTCACGCACGTTAAAAATATTTATTTTTAAAGCTTCCTTCTTTTCAGATTCTTATTTACAGCATTATCTTAATAGGCTGTATATTAACTTATTGGGAGAAAACCAGTAGTTCTGTATGAAGTCAGACATTTGAGCACCCCCATATAGCCAGAATGGCACGATCATAACCCCCCGCGAATATTCGACAGTGAGATTGGGAGTCGAATCAGGCTCCTCCTATACAAGCATCGAATCGTCGACTATTCGGGGTCACCCCTACTAGTTACATTACTTTTCTTTCACGCCCCAACTTGTGTACTTCCCCGTAAAATTCTTTTAAAATGTTAGTAACAATATATTTCTGCCGCCTCATTTGACCAAAATGCACATAGGATCGCAGTCAGAAGTTATTACAAACACTCAGTGGTGATTAATAGTAACGTTTAAGTAAACTTGAAGACTTCAGACCTGTGTAAGAGTTTTGACGTGTTGTGTGATGTGTGTCAGATGCACTGCTCGGGGATGCTGTGGCATCCAGATGTGGCGACTCAGCTGGTTCTGGCGTCAGAGGACGACAGGCTTCCGGTCATTCAGATGTGGGACCTTCGGTTTGCCACCTCGCCTCTCAAAGTCCTGGAGAACCACACCAGGTAGAGATTCACACAAACCCTGTTAGATTCAACTGATTCCATTTAGGGATGTAACGATATCAAAATCTCACGATACGATAATATCACGATATGAAGTCCACGAAACGATATTTATTGCAATATTTAAAAAAAGACAAATGAAGAATTGGAAAAAATTACAAATTTTGTACAATTTAAAATTTAAATTCTTCTATCTAATGCATGTTGCCTTTAAAAAAAAAATAAGAGCTCCAACCCATGTTCTTAACTAAGAAAACTTAAGTCAGAAAAAATCAGTGAATTGACTTGTACCTGAACTTTAAAGGGGACTCAACCCTCTTTTTATTTGTGATATACCATCTCAGTCTAAATTACATTCACACTGGTGTTTTAGGAAGCCAAACAAATTAGAATATAATAATAATAATAATAAAAACAATTTTATATTATTGTTATAAAAAAAGCAAGATAATTAATATTTGCACTTTTAAGCTTTTATTTTGACAGAAACGACAGTAGAGCTTTTACTTTGAAGGAAAACTCCATCTTCAGTGAAAACATGCATACAAAAACACGTCTCACTACAAATCTAGTGAAATGCTGTAATCATCTGCTGCGAAAATAAAGCCTAACTAATGGCTGTTGCGTTCCCAAGTCGTTTTGCTTTGAAACACGCAGTGAAAACAGACTTGATGAAGAGATTAAGCCATATTGTGCTTTTGATTTTAGTTCATTTGACAGATACTGTGCCAAAGCATAATGGCCCAAAACACAACTTTAAAGACCTTTTATGTTAGAATAAGAAGTTTAAATATATTTTAAATACTACACTATTTGCGCGGAAGATCTATCGTTTCATATTGTCATGTGATCATGATAATATCAAGACTATTATCAAGATTGATAATATCGTTACGTCCCTAGTGCCATTCAGTTCATGTCTCCACAAACACTCTTTTCAATGTTCCAGAGGGATTCTGTCCATCTCATGGAGTCAAGCCGATCCAGAGCTCCTGCTGAGCAGCGGCAAAGACAACCGGATCCTGTGCTGGAACCCAAACACCGGAGAGGTCCGTCGGTCACACCTGCTGCTTTTCTACATTTCTGCATTTGTCAGATACTTCTATCCTAAGTGACTTGTATTGCATTCAAAGTATACATATGATCAGTTCATGCATTCCCTGAGAATCAAACCCATGACTTTGGTGTTGCTAGCATCATGCTCTACTGTTATGGGTCTTTACTATGTCATTTTTATGATTAATATTTTTTAATCTATTTTCAAAGATTCATTTTTAGACACAATATGAACAAACAAAATAGGAACCTTAAAATAAGAACAGATTACAGTTTAAAATAATTTTATTATTGTTACATTTTTTAAATATTTAAAAATTAAATAGATCTGTTTATTTATATATTGTTATTAAAAGTAATACATTTTATTTTTGTTATTATAAATATGTAATAAAATATAAATGTATCATTAATAATAATAATAATACTATTGTTATTATTATTAGAGTTAAAGGTGTCTACTATGTCATTTTTGTATGGTTAATATTTTGTATCTGTTTTTAAAGATTCATTTTCACAGACACTATAAATAAAAAAAACCTTACAACAGATCACAGTTCCAATATCACTAAATTAAATAGATGTTAAATTATTTTATTGAATTAAGTTGTTAAATTATTATTGTAATTTTATATTTTATTGTTAATTATCATATATAATATATAATAAAATCCACATTTTTTAAAAATTATTATTATTATTATTATTATTATTATTATTATTATTATTATTATAGAATAAATAACACAAGATGTAATATTAAAATGCATTATTTTAGCACAATTTAACAGACATATTTATTACATATAATGTGTAATAAAATCTGCATTTTTTATTATTATTATTATTATTATTATTATTATTATTATCATTAAAATATAGAATAAAGAAAATAATATAATAAAATCAAAAATAAAATAATATAATAAATATATAATAAATTCAGTAATTTTCATAATTATTTTGATAATTATTAAACTTATGTAATAATAATAATAATAATAATTATTATTATTATTATTATTATTGTAATAATTTTTTCAAACAACTCTTTACCAGGTTTAATGAAATCATAGGAATCCCTTGTTTGTGGGCTCACTGGATCACATTGCACATGTATTGACCATCACGCCTCATCTCTGGTGTTTTAGGTGATTTATGAGCTGCCGACAGCCAATCAGTGGTGTTTCGATGTGCAGTGGTGTCCTCGTAACCCCGCCCTCCTGTCAGCCGCATCATTTGATGGATGGATCAGTGTGTACTCTGTGATGGGAGGATGTCTTCAGCAGCATCAGAACAGCACAGTGGACCAGGTGAGATTATGAGGACATTTAACCTGATTTTCTTTGAGGAATGACAATCACATCACAGTTTCCTGATGGTTTATGGTCCACTGGTCTCATTTTGTTCTTAGATCTCCGCTTCGTTTGACACCAACGACCCGTTTGGAACCGGTCAGGCTCTTCCTCCTCTGCAGGTTCCTCAACCCACATTGGAAACCACCATCATCCCTCCTCTAAAAAAGCCGCCCAAGTGGGTTCGGAGACCTGTAGGAGCATCTTTCGCTGTGAGTTTTCCAGAGACATTGAGTTAGTTTAGTTTAGTTATTTTTAAAGCACTTTTAAAACAGCCAGAAGGATGACCAAAGTGCTGTACAAGAGCAAAATAGTAGATACGGTTAGGGCTATGCAATTAATCGAAATTCAGATTCAATTTCGATTTTGTCTTCAAACGATTATGAAAATACAATAGTCGAGATAAAACAATTATTGCGCCTCATTCCGCCCCCTTTCCAGCGGTGCACTTTCGCTCCTCCATAAAAGCCCATTTTCACATGAAAATCACTGAAGACATGTAACATGACATTCATATAATGGGACGTGCTTGATTTATTAATGCTTATTTGTGACGCTGGAGCACAAAAGCAGTCATAAGTAGCACAGGTATATTTGTAGCAATAGCCAAAAATACATTGAATGGGTCAAGATTATCCATTTTTCTTTTATGCCAAAAATCATTAGGATGTTAAGTAAAGATCATGTTCCATTAAGATATTTTGTAAATTTCCTACCTTAAATATATCAAAACTTCATTTTTGATTAGTAATATGCATTGCTAAGAACTTCATTTGGACAACTTTAAAGCTGATTTTCGCCGTATTTAGATTTTTTTGCACCCTCAGATTCCAGATTTTCAAATAGTTGTATCTCAGTCAAAATATTGTCCTAATAAACCATACATCAATGGAAAGCTTAATTATTCAGCTTTCAGATGATGTATACATCTCAATTTCAAAAAATGTACCCTAATGACTGGTTTTGTGGTCCAGGGTCACATTTGATGTTATGTTTTTAAAAGCGTGAAAGAGAACTTGTGCTGTTCTCTGTATGCGCTCAGAGACAAGTAGAGTGAATGTTTAGCTTAAGCTGCATGCCTAAACAGTCAAATACACACAAAAATATGTCAAAATATGGCACTTGGGGATTATTCATGAAACTCTTCATCAGTTATGTCTTAAATGAACGTAAACAGTTGAGAATGAAAATACGTGTGTAACAGTATATTGGATCCGTGCAGCTCTTAAAGCGACAACAATAATTTTCCTTCTGCCATCTCTGTGCTTAATATTAATCAAACATAAAAAATACAAAGAGAAAAATCTCTCACTGCTCTTGAATGAAGGACTTTTGTAGTTTTAATAAGAAACAAAGCATGTTTGATTCTTACAGTGAAGACTATGCTGGGGTTTTTTTTGCATTCAATTAGCCTATTACATTTCTGTAGTAGGCTGTTAGAATACTTTAGAATTGGCAATTATCTGTTGACTCCCCAACAGCAGCACCTTGCTCAGGGAAAAAAAGTCAGTTGTTGGAGATATGCGAGCAAAAATAATAGATAAAAAATGGATAATAGAAAGCAAAAGATGGTGCTGAAAAGGCCAGTATGAACAAAAACAACCAAGTCGCGAAAGCTCTAGAAAAGTACAGTGAATTACAAGGCTGTAGACTTATATACAGAGGTTTTAATTACATTATTTTAATAGCTATAGTCTGTCGTGAGCTAAAGTGGGCCGGTCTAAGACATGAAACTCCAGAGCTGAAAATGAGTCGCACTCCAGCCCTGAGATGTGCTGAACTTGCTGTGAGTCTGTGCTTGTTTCTATCTCCTTCAGTTCGGAGGGAAGCTGGTGACCTTTGAGAACCCTAAAGTGGCTCCTCAGCAGCAGCAGCCAATCCCGCGACAGGTGCATGTGAGTCAGGTGACCACAGAGACAGAGTTCCTCCAGCGATCGGCTGAGCTGCAGGCCGCTCTTCAGTCCGGATCCTTCACCAACTACTGCCACAGCAAGATCACCAGCGCCCCGTCTGACGCCGAGCAGGACATATGGAGGTTCCTCATGGTAAATATTTGCAGAAAACTCCCAAGTGTCATTCCAGCTCTTATTTACTTTCTTCAGTGAAACACAAACTGAGATGCCATAAAACCTGGCTTCATTCAGTCTAATGAAAAGCATAGTTAACAGTGTCTTAAATTTCTTAATTCACCCTATGAAGGCCTTAAAAAAAGTCTTAAATCAGAGCCAGAAGTCTTAAACTCATAAAGTCATGACAGTAAATGTTGCATGCACTGCAAAACATGAATATCTTATCTATTTTTGTTTTTTAATATCCTGTTAGTATCCTTAAATCACGATGCATTTACTTGAGATGCAAAATGTGTGGAAAAAAAGATATGAAGTCTGTGAAATTATAATTTGTATAATGTTGCGTAGGGCTGCACGATTTGAAATGTATATATTTTTTAAATAAAAATTATGATTTTAATATGTCATAAAGCTTGTTTGTAGAGCTGCACATTTTGGCTAATATGTTGTTGTTATTAATAATAATAATAATAATAATTAATAATAATAATAAAATAAAATATAAAAATACTAAATGAAATCAAAATAAATAATATCATTGTAATATTTCACTGTAAAATAAAAAAGTTTTTAAGAAAAAAAAAATTAACAATAAAAATAACAATAATGGCAATAATAACAATAATTGTAATATATTGTATTATAAAAATACTAAATAAAAACAATAATTAGTACTATTGTAATATTTCACTCTAAAATAAAACAACTTAAGTTTTTAAGAATAATAATAATAATAATAATAATAATAATGATAATAATAATAATAATTACATTTTGCATTACAACTGTCTGTTTTTTGTCACTAAACCATCAAACTTTTATTTATTTGATGGAAGCTGCAGGGAGCCCTGAAAGCTTCTCTGTTGTTAATAACTGCTTCTAGTCTCATAAGAATGCCATATTGCGATTTTTGTTTTGTTTCAGATTCAAGAGATCATTTGATTAGAAAATCAGACAGAATTATGTCTTTAAAAAAATGATCAGTTCCTGCATTCCCTGGGAATCGAACCCATGACTTCGGTGTTGCAAGCACCATACTGTTTGAGATACCAGAATAGAGAATATAGATCATCTTAAAGCTATCATATTCATACTAAAAGCCACAAAATGTCACATTTTTGCTCCGAGATGCATGTATCAGTTTCACAGCAAATGCGTAACTGTTCAGCTGTGGAAATATTTCAGTTGTTGTTTTGTGGTGTTTTTAACAGGTGAATTTTGAAGACGAAGCACGTGTGAAGTTTCTGCGGCTGCTGGGCTTCAGTAAAGATGAGCTGCAGAGGAAGGTATCGCACTGTCAACATCCGGATTCATTCAATAGTCATTATATTAGGGGAGAGCGGGGTAAACTGTGCCACTTTTGACTGAATTTTTCCCATAAAGATGAGACATTTGTTCTAAATGCATGTAGGGCTGCAAAACGATTAGTCACAATTAATCAATTCAAAATAAAAGTTTGTTTACATACTATATGTTTGTGTACTGTGCATATTTATTATGTATATATAAATACACACGCATATATGTATATATTTTAAAAAAATATTTGTATGTAAACACTTGTAATATAATTTATATTATATATAAATATTTTAGATATAAATCTAACCTTTTTCCTTCATATATACATGTATCTGTGTGTATTTATATGTACATAATAAATATACACCGTACACACACATATAGTATGTAAACAAACTTTTATTTTGAATTGATTAATCGCGACTAATCGCTTTGCAGCCCTATGCTTGACAAAATATGCCATTTTCTAGATTGAGATAGTGACACAGTTTACCCACTGACACATCTTACCCCACCACATTACTTTTTAGACATTTTGCAATGAAAATCCTTAAAATAAAAGAGGACTTTTGACAAAATAATGCATGTTGTAACGAAACAGAAAATAACCATAACAGTCATAACAGATGTTCATATGAATCATGCACTATAGTCCAAGTCTTGTAATGATGCTTTGTGAGACCCGAATGTGTTAATTTTTGAGTGAAGCTCTAATTCTAACCTCTATTTCTACAGATCTCAGCGTGTTTGGGGAGGAACCTTCATTCGAACGGTTTAGATGTGAATGATCTGGCTGAGAAGATGCAGACACTTTCTGATCAGGTCAGTTTCAGCTGTGCTTTAAATCAATGCATGCATGCTAATATCTCATGTTTTACTGTATATAATGTTGAATCCACCAATCAGAGAGCAGATGAATCTGACAGCGCTGCAGACGGCTTGTCCATCCGTGAGTCTCCAGCTGATTTCTTTAGTCAACTACCAAAGAAAGAGAAAGACAGAGAGCCCTTCCAGATCCCTGTATCCTCAGGTGAGCATCTCTGAATGACGTGCATATTAAGGGGAGACACCCCAGGTGATTAGCGTAAAAAAATTAACTAATAGATATCACCATACTTACACAGTTGATTGATTACATTAATACTTACAAACATTTTTTGTATTACATGTTTTCTAAATATGTGCTCATTTGCATAAATTTCTAGAACAAAAATCTCAACATTGGATGAAGCCAGGTTCAAAATTCTTGTTTCATTTTGTTGACATATTAGACTCAAAGGTTTTTGCCGAGGGGATTTTGGATATCTTTTTTTATCACTCAGTTATATGAATGAAAAAATGCAATCCCGCACACTATCAGTCCATGCTAAATATAGAAATTTATTATAAGTACCAGCAACGTTTTGGTCCACTGACCTTCATCAGGCATATGTATATTATTACAGACAAGACATTTAAAAACAATGAATGTAATCGACAGTACATAAGGACCAATCACCAATACATACATCATGAGTAACAAGGACTCAAATATCCAATAAAAAGTACTTTTCAATATTACCAATAAGCGATGTTCCATTATTTATAAACAAATATATTATAAACAATCAAACAAACACTCAAAAATACATATATCACTCCATTATAAAAGCCATAAAACGCCGTAAAAAAAATCACGCCAGAAAACAGCCTTTTTTTTTTAAGAAAAAAAATGTATAAGACCAGGCAAATTATATATGAACAAACCCCTCTGTAAAAACCTTCAGAATATAGATAGGAATAAAACTGTAAAGTCTGGTATGTAAGTGTTACTGAAGTGGAGATTTTTGGCTCAATGCAGGAGAAAAATCTAATTTTGAGCAATGTAATGTAATAGAAATCTACTGACAGAAAGTGCTATAAAAGAAACACTTAAGGGTGTATTTTGTAGGGCTGCGACAATAAATCGATGTAGAATCGATTTGTGAATCGAGAATCAAATCTAAGATCTTCCGAATGCATCGCGATTCTCTCTGGAATCGATTCTGAGATCTTCCGAATGCATCGTGATTCGATAGGTTCAGTGTTGTGTAAGGATTTGGAAACAAGCAGAGTACAGCTGTTTTTAAAGCATGCAGTCAGAAGCTCAGAATCAGCTCGAGAAAGAATCGCGATGCATTCGTAAAATCTCAGAATCGATGCTGAATCATTTCTTGATTTGCGACGCATCGATATATCTTCCCAGCCCTAGTATTTTGGGTGTTTTCTTTCCATTAGTCTGAAAAAATACTTCAGGAAAAGCCAAAAATCTCAAAATTGACAGGTGCATGAAAAAACAGGGTTTTTACCTGCAGTGTCTGGCCTGTTAATAAAGTTATTGATGTTGAGATATGAATAATGTGCTGATGTGTTGAGCAGATACGGACGGTCTGATCAGTCAGGCTCTGTTGGTGGGGAACTTCGAGGGCGCTGTGGATCTGTGTTTGAATGACGGTCGTTTCGCTGAGGCTATCCTCCTGTCAATCAGCGGAGGAGAGGAGCTCCTGAAGAAAACTCAGCAGCGCTACCTCGACCAACAGACCAACAGCGTCTCCATGGTAACCGCTTATGATCGTTATCATCTGTATCATGATGTTATTTTCATTTCAGATTCATTAGTGGAAACTGTATCAGTATTCACTCCCATCCCATATTTAATTATTCTTTATTTATTTATTTGTTTATTATTAGTAGCAGTAGTAGTTGTTGTCTTATTAAAATATTATTAATAGTAATAATAAAAATGACTAGTTTTTATAAAAATAATAATAATAATAATAATTAAAATAATAAGTAGGTAACTAATAATAATAGCAATAATAAGATAATAGGAATACTACTATTTATAATAATAATTATTAAAGTATTATGTAAGTGTTATTGTTAGTATTCTTTTTATTATTATTCTTATTAGTCTAGTTAGTCTTATGTAATTGTTATTATTGAATATAATAATATGACTAATAATAATAACAATTAGAATACTACTACTACTACTACTACTACTACTAAAAATAATACTAACAACAATAATAAAATTATTATTATTATTATTAATAATAATAATAATAATAATAATAATAATAATACTTGTTATTAATGAATTATATTATTATTAAGTTGTTGTTGTTAGTATTGTTATTAGTCTTGTTAGTTTTATTATATGATTATTGATTATAAGATGACAGTAATAATAACAATTAGAATACTATTAATAAAAATAATACTAACAATACAAATAACATTATTAATAATAATAATAATAATCATATGAATAACAATACTTGTTATTAATGTATTATTATTATTAAAATGTTATGAAGTTATATTTATTATATTATGTATTAATATTATATTATAGTCTTGTTAGTCATATGATTATTATGGATTATAAGATGACTAATAATAACAAGAATGATTAAAATTAGACGACTAAAAACAACAATAAGATAATAAGAATACTACTACTACTACTACTACTACTACTAATAATAATAATAATAACAAAAACAACAACAGTAACATTAATTAAAATAACAATAATGCTAATAAGAATAATAATACAATTAAAAAAATACTTATAAAATTAACTAATAATAATGATTATTATTAAATTAAATTAAATTCTTATTAATATATCAAGTTAAGGTTAGAGAGTTAGGGTTAGTGTTAGTTATTAAATAATTAATTATTTTCAATATTAGTCTTATTTTTATTTTTATTGTTATTTTAATAATAATAATAATAATAATAATAATAAATTATTAAATTGTTGTTTTTATTATTAGTATTCTTATTGTTTATTATTAGTCTAGTTATTATCAGTAATTATTAATATTATTATTATTATTATTATTATTAATATTAGTTATTATTTGTAGTGATTTCTTATTAGTCTTATTATTATTATTATTATTATTATTATTATTATTATTATTATTATTGTTATTAGTAGTCACAGTACACAGAAAAATAAGGGTTTAAAATTGTACCTTTTTTGTACAACCGCTTGTGCCTGGAGCAGTACCCTTAAAAGGACATATTTGTACCTTTTTTTTTTTTTTACCTCTAATAGGTACATGTTAGTACCTTAAGGGTACGTTTTACTACTCTAAGGTACTATTATGGGTAAAAAAGGTACAAATATGTCCTTTTAAGGGTACTGCTCCAGGGACAAGCTGTTGTACCCAAAAAGGTACAATTTTAAACCCTTATTTTTCTGTGTGTATTCTTTAAATAATAATAATAGTAATAATAGTAATTGTTATTTTGTTATTATTATTATCATTATTATTATATTAGTAGTAATGTTTTAATGAGTTATTTTTCCTTGTCAGCTGATCTCGTCAGTGGTGACGCAGAACTGGCGTGATATCGTCCAGAGCTGTGAGCTGGATAACTGGAAGGAGGCGCTAGCGGCCCTGCTAACCTACGCTAACCCCGAGGAGTTTGCTCCTCTCTGCGGTAAGAACATCACGAGTCTAACCGCATTTTCTTGATTAGTCTGGATTAATCTATTACTGTCAACAAACACAATTCTGCATTAGTGTAGAATACAAGAGCTCTGAATGCAGCTCTTCCGATCTGGAGTGATTGACAGCTGTGTGTGTGTGTGTGTGTGTGTGTGTGTGTGTGTGTGTGTGTGTAGATACTCTGGGCTCGCGTCTGCAGGCTGAAGGCACAGAGAAGCGCTGTCTGCAGGCCTGTCTGTGCTTCATCTGTTCGGGGAACATCGAGCGTCTGGTGGAGTGCTGGACGTTTCAGAGAGACTGTTCATCTCCGCTCGCACTGGAGGTCACTCACACTCACTCTTTCACACCAAAATGATTAGAACACTAGTGTTTCAGCAGCTAAAAATGGTTTTAAGTCAGTTATTTCTATCTTTTGCTGTAGTGTGTCAGTAGGAAATATCAGTTTACATTTCCATACATTCATTTAGCCGTTAATTGTAATAATCCAGTGAGATTTTTGTGCTCCACACAGAGATCTGATCTGATCATCATCAGTCTGTCTGGAATGACATGAAGAAACACAACAAACTGAAACAGACTCAATCCAGAAGAACTGATGCTTCAAGAAACCTACCTGCAAAGCTACAGTACTGTGAAAGGTTTTAGGCACAAATGCTGTAAAATAAGGATGCTGTCAAAAATAATGTCATAAATAGATTTTCTTTATCAATTAACTTCTATTAACTAAATTAAACCAACATTTGTGACCCTGGACCACAAAACCAGTCATAAGGGTCAATTTTTTGAAATTGAGATTTATACATCATCTGAAATCATTTTAACTTTAGTTTAAGTTTTAGTAATTTGATGTGTTTTTGTCATTTTTATTAGCGAAATAAAAGATAGAAATAATTTTTAAAGTAATTAAATAATGATTAAATTAAAAATGCTTTTAAAATTACATTCAACTTTTTTAAAATTTAGCTTAGTTTTTATTTGTAAAATACGTTGGAATATTTTTTTAAAAAAAAGCTAAATATTTGTATTTAGCTTTATATTAAATATTTGTATTACTTTTTATTTCTGTTTAGTTTTAGTAACTTTAGTACATTTAGTACAAACTTATGTTTCCAGTTACTGACATTGCTTTATTTTCAGAGTTACTACTTTTTTCAGCACTAAAATTACTCCGATTAAACAGAAATAAAATAAAGCTAATTATATTTAAAATAAATGTAAAATATTTCTATTTAGCTTTAATTTATTTTTTTTCACTTTAGATTTAGCAGTTACTTCACCTTAAACTTATTTTTTCTGTTACTAAAATGACCTAATTTTTAAAATGAGAGAATTTAATTTTAAAATTACTAAAATTTAAACTGAAATAAAATCAATTAAAGCTAAATATAAATATTTTTTAAACGTAAAATGTTTCTATTTAGCTTTAATTTAGTTTTATTTGTTTAATTTTGTAATTTTGGTACTTCATCTTAAACACACATTTCAGTTAGTTCCCAAAGCATAGTTTCTACTTTTCATTTAAATTAATTAATTTACTTTTTGTAAATAATGATTGTTTTTCATCTGATAGTTGATATTTTATTTCAGCTTTATTTTAAAATGCTTTTTTTTTGTAGTTTTAGTTTCACTGTAATAACTGGTAATAGCACTACCTTGAACGGCTTTTCTTGTAAGTTCACATCATCATTTATGTGACCCTGGACCACAAAATCTGTCATAAATGTCAATGTTTTGAAATTGAGATTTATACATCATAAATGAGCTTTCCATTGATGTATGGTTTGTTAGGATAGGACAATATTTGGCCGAGATACAACTATTTGAAAATCTGGAATCTGAGGGTGCAAAAAAAAATCTAAATATTGAGAAAATCATCTTTAAAGTTGTCCAAATGAAGTTCTTAGCAATGCATATTACTAATCAAAAATTAAGTTTTGATATATTTACGGTAGGAAATATCTTCATGGAACATGATCTTTACTTAATATCCTAATGATTTTTGGCATAAAAGAAAAATCGATAATTTTGACCCATACAATGTATTGTTGGCTATTGCTACAAATATACCTGTGCTACTTATGACTGCTTTTGTGCTGCAGGGTCACATTTGGTGTGACCATCTTTTGTGTTTAAAGCAGGTGCACTTGCTCATAGTTTCTCAGGAGCTTTGCAGGTAGGTTTATTGAAGCATCAGTTCTTCTGGATTGAGTCTGTCTCAGTTTGTTGTGTTTCTTCATGTCATTCCAGACAGACTGATGATGATCAGATCAGATCTCTGTGTGGAGCACAAAAATCTCACTGGATTATTACAATTAATGGCTAAATGAATGTTTGGAAAAGTAAACTTATATTTCCTACTGACACACTACAGCAAAAGATAGAAATAACTGACTTAAAACCATTTCTAGCTGCTGAAAATACTAGTGTTCTAATCATTTTGGCCAGCATTGTATTTTGAGTGAATGCTGTCAGACACTGATGTCTGTGTTCACATGTGTCTGCAGGATCTGGTGGAGAAGGTGATGATCCTGCGTAAGTCGATCGAGCGTCTGCGTAACGGCGATGTTTGCGTTCAGAGCTCAGTGCTAACACAGAAGCTCATCCAGTACTCCAGTATTCTGGCGTCACAGGGCAGCTTGAGTTCAGCGCTCAGTTACCTGCCCAGCAGCCCTGATCAGGTGCACACATTTATATATTAACAATGCACATTTACATGTGAGTAACTCATGACTTCCAGCAGTTCACAGTGAGATTGAGTTGCGTATAACGTGCGTTTGGGAAAGCAACATGCACCAACCATCCTCTGAATCTTATAGAAGCACTTATAAACCGGCTGTTGTCAAGAATAGAATTTGGTTTGGTTTTCCACCAAAAGACATTAGCAGCGTCATTTTTTTATTGTTTGGTAAAATTATTAATTTTGATTGTATTGATATTATTAAATGTTTAGTTTTTATTTTAGAGTACAATAGAATTATTACTATTTGATTTTTGTATTATTTAATAAAATTAAATATTTAAAGAAATAATGAAAATAATTATTTTTAAATACAAATTTTCATTTTAGAGTGCAATATTATTATTATTATTATTATTATTATTATTATTATTATTATTGAAAAAGTAATGTTTTATTTATACTTTATTGATGTTTGTAATTTTTATAATTTAATTGCAAATTTTTTTGATATTTTCAAATTTATTATTATTATTATTATTATTATTATTGTTATTATAACTTTAATACAGTTTAGTAGACTTAATTGCTATTTTAATTTTTATGATTTAATAAAATAAAAATATTTAAATAAATAATGAAAATAATTTTTTAAATACTAATTTTAATTTTAGAGTGCAGTATTGTTATTATTGAAAAAGTAACACATCTTTATTGATGTATTTAATTTTTAAATTATTATTATTATTATTATTATTATTATAACTTTAATACAGTACAGTAGAATTAATTGCTATTTTTAGGATATTTAATATTTATATGTAATATATAATATTTAATAATTAATGATTATTGTTATTAAATACAATTTTATACAGTCCAATATTATTGATATAGTAATTTATTTCTTTTTTTATAATTTAATAAAATAAAATAATACTATTTTACAGTGCAATAATATCATTGCTATAGTAATATCTTTCTTTATTGATTTAATTTTTATAATTTATAAAAAAAAAGTTAATAATAATAATAATCATCATTATTAGAATTATTAAATACTCGTATTGTATTATACAGTACGATAGTGTTATTGCTATTTTAAAACGTATAATTTAATAAAATAAAAACACTTACTCATGTTGTTTTCAGAAATGTGACAGTCTATGTATTGTACACTAGTTGTGGTCAGTGATGTGTGTGTGTGTGATTTAGGCTGGTGTTGGGATGTTGAGAGAGCGACTGTCGCATGCGAAGGGAGAGATCCTGCAGAGACCGCAGCCATCTGCGCCAGCAGGAGACGCTAAAGCACCGACAAACACACACACTCCTGCAGCACACACACAGGTGAGACACAACACACACACACACACTCCTGCAGCACACACACAGGTGAGACACAACACAACACACACACACACACACACACACACACACACACACACTCCTGGAGCACACACACACACACACACACTCCTGCAGCACACACACAGGTGAGACACGCACACACACACACACTCCTGCAGCACACACACAGGTGAGACACAACACTCTCTCTCTCTCACACACACACACACACACTCCTGCAACACACACACAGGTGAGACACAACACACACACACACACTCCTGCAGCACACACACAGGTGAGACACAACACACACTCACACACACACACACACACACACACACACACACACATACTCCTGCAGCACACACACACACTCCTGCAGCACACACACAGGTGAGACACAACACACACACGCACACACACACACACTCCTGCAACACACACACACACACACACTCCTGCAGCACACACACACTCACACACACACTCCTGCATCACACACACAGGTGAGACACAACACACTCACACACACACTCCTGCATCACACACACAGGTGAGACACACACACACAGAGTCCCCATGAGTCTGTGTGTATTAAGGTTTAAGTCCCCACCGGGATATAAAAACAGGTACACACACACACTCCTGCAGTGCACACACAGGTGAGACACAACACACACACACACTTGTTTTGCTATCCTTGTGGGGACATTCATAGGCGTAATGGTTTTTATACTGTACAAACTGTATGTGCTATTGCCCTACACCAACCCTACACCTAAACTTACCCCTTACAGGAAACTTTCTGCATTTTTAGATTTTCAAAAAACTTCATTCTGTGTAATTTATTAGCTTGTTTACCCGTGGGGACCTCAATTTAAGTCCCCATCGTGACACGAGTCCCCATGAGTCTGTGTGTATTCAGGTTTAAGTCCCCACCGGGATATAAAAACAGGTACACACACTCACAGGTGACACATACTCTCTCTCACACACACACACACACACACACACACACACACACACATACACACAGATGTGAGACACGCACACATACACACACACAGGTGACACACACTCACACACACACACACAGGTGAGACACACACACTCACACACAGGTGACACACACTCTCACACACAAGTGAGACACAGGTCAGTCTCCATCACTGTCTGCATGCGGTCCGCTGATGATCAGCAGAGATTATTTGCTTTCTGATGGCCTTGATGAAGTTGGATGTTGTGTAAGTGGAGGCTGGTGTACAGTGTGTGTCTGCTGTTTGCACATAGGCGTCTCGTCTGATTTACAGTACGTTCTCATGCGTCATCTGCATGTGAGGGCGTGTTGTCTTCAGGGAGTTTGTGTTGAAGCAGAATAAGGTTATAGTTGGATTGTGAATGATTAATCAGTGACATTTCTTAACCAATTTATATTCTGTTGGATTAGCTTTTATTTTTTTATATTTAATAATTATTATATTTTCATTTTTCCTTTTAACTTTAGTTTAAGTTTTAGTAATTTGATGTGTTTTTGTCATTTTTATTAGCGAAATAAAAGATACATAGAAATAATTTTTAAAGTAATTAATTATTAAATAATGATTAAATGAAAAATGTTTTTAAAATTACATTCAGCTTTTTTAAAATTTAGCTTAGTTTTTATTTGTAAAATACGTTGGAATATTTAAAAAAAAAAAAAAAAAAAGCTAAATATTTGTATTTAGGTTTATATTAAATATTTGTATTACTTTTTATTTCTGTTTAGTTTTAATAACTTTAGTACATTTAGTACAAACTTATGTTTCCAGTTACTGACATTGCTTTATTTTCAGAGTTACTACTTTTTTCAGCACTAAAATTACTCAGATTAAACAGAAATAAAATAAAGCTAATTATATTTAAAATAAATGTAAAATATTTCTATTTAGCTTTAATTTATTTTTATTTCACTTTAGATTTAGCAGTTGCTTCACCTTAAACTTGTTTTTTCAAAACCTTATGACAAAACCTGTTTTTTTAAATTGAGATTTATACATCATAAATGAGCTTTCCATTGATGTATGGTTTGTTAGGGTAGGACAATATTTGGCCGAGATACAACTATTTGAAAATCTGGAATCTGAGGGTGCACAAAAATCTAAATATTGAGAAAATCGCCTTTAAAGTTGTCCAAATGAAGTTCTTAACTATGCATATTAGTAATCATAAATGAAGTTTTGATATAATTACAGTAGGAAATTTACTAAATATCTTCATGGAACATGATCTTTATTTAATATCCTAATGATTTTTGGCATAAATAAAAATGGATAATTTTGACCCATGGCTATGCTACAAATATACCTGTGCTACTTTAGACTGGTTTTGTGCTCCAGGGTCACATATTGGTTAAAGTTAGTATCCAGCAGTTATTTGGGTGTTGTAATGTGTGTTCAGGGGCCATATGGGTCCGCAGCTCCTCCTCAGATGCCCCAGCCCTCGCAGCAGACGATGCCCCGTCTCTTCACTCCTCAACCGCGCCCCGATTCTGCTGCTGCTCCTGCAGGAGCGCCACGATCGGCCCTGAGACCCGCCTACCCACAACACCCTGCTACAGCTCCAGGTACCTGTCAATCAAATAACATACACCAATCATTCAAATGCTGATGCGCATACTACTGTTCAAACATTTGAGATTCTTAAAAGAAGACTCTTCTGTTCACCAAAGCTGCGTTTATTTGATCAAAAATACAGTACAAAATTGTGAAATATTTTTACAATTTAAATCAGCTGTTTTCTATGTGAATATCTGTTAAAATGTAATTTATTGCATCATCATATTGCATCAATTTTCAGCATCATTACTCCAGTCTTCACCGATTTTTACAGATACTGATAACTAAGTTGGACTACACTGGCTGATAACCGATTAATCAATTGAAATAGTGCTGAACTTTATTAAAAACAGTACTGAAAGCACTGAAAAAGAACAGAACTGAACCACACTTTTAAAATGGAATAAAAATATAAATATTAAATATTAGTTAGATTTTTGATCATTAATGTTAATTCATAGTTCATTATCTAATGTTATCACCAGGCCTGGGAGAATAAACTTCTCAACTTTATTCTGGAAGATATAGTCATATTTATACAAACAGCATCAGCCAATCAAAGTATTCAAGAGTTATATGTTACCTTATATGGATAGGAAAGAAATGTAATTGTTGATTATAAGGTGTAAGTAAGATATGCATATGTATTTGTCTAGCTGTCTAGACACATTGGTTTCAGTTCCTCACCGGAAATAGTGTGTAAAAGAGAGAGTACATGAAGTACATCTGTTTGACAGACAAAAGCACAGAGAGTGAAGCCTTAAAATAATATTAACACAGATGCAGCTTGAACATGTAAAGCATGTATTAGTAAATGTTGAAATTAACACACTCCAACAAGGAGCAATACTTCTACAGCTTTCATTAATTTTAATGTTACAAATGGACTCTTATTGTAAAGTGTTAACATTTCATATAAATCCAAACATTCATGCTTAAACACAGGCATCTTTAAATATCAACGCAAAGGCCTTTGAAATGACATATGTATATTTTATATGTATTCTGACTTTATTTGCTTCTATTTTTTACTTGATGATTATCTAATCAATATAACAAAATAGCGTCGTGTCGCATTCAATCCAAGTCTAAAACAGTTGATTTAACAGGCAAAAGTTCACTTCAGGAATGAACAAAGTGGCATAGATGAGTTTAAAGATCTGTGTTTTAAAAAAACAGAGCAAACGGAAAGAGAAACCGCGATCTCTATAGCTCTCTCTATATATAGAAGCACACAGACATTATTAGAGCCACAGAAAGAGAAACATTTGCTGAAAAATACACAGTGCACAATCTTCCAGCCTAGAGTCAAGTCATTATGTACATTAATAACAATTTGGGACAAATATAATGTAATTTAATAGAAAACTGTGAATAGCGTTCTGTGGCATGGCAGGATTTCTGCTTTCTCACGTCACTAGCTTTAAATCTGCAACTTCGTTGGCTATCAAATGCATTAATTTGACCAGCTGGATATAATCTAACACAAATAGATGGTAACAATCATGACATTAAACATTTGGGTCGGACTTGCGTGTGTTTTGGTCACATCGTTTTAACCATTTGAGCTGCTGCTAATGTTAGAGTCCTCTCAGCATTAACAGCAAACACACTGCTGTTCTTTCTCCACTAATGCAGAATCTAGTCAACAAATCAATTACTTAGTAATGATATGAAAACATGCACTGTAGTATACTGTATACACACTGTTTCGTTGTCAAAACAAACAACACATGGTGTCAGCGATTTCCGCCTCTAGAGGCCGCTCTCTCACTGTGTAATGACAGTGGACTCAGAAAAACTATCAGTATAGATTTTTGCCAATAACCAATTGTTCCAGAAATCGACTATTGGTGCCGAATAACCTTAGTGTCACATGATCCTTCAGAAATCATTATAATATGGTGATTTGCTGCTCAAGAAAGATATCTTACTATCTTGTGTAGTAATGAACGTCCCAAAGTAATAATAATAATATTTTTAAGGAATATCATACAACCAAGAGTTTTAATTTTTACAGTTCTGTTGTGCAGCATCTTATTTGACAACAAACAAAAATGCTATGTTTTGTTGTAAATGAATCAAATCAAAGTCTTTTTTTTTTTTTATTTGTCGCGTACATAACCATGCATAGTATGACATGCAGTGAAATGCTTTTTACAAACGCTCCGTTACATAAAATAAATGAGAAATTTAGAAGTTAAAGAATAAAAGTAAAATATAGGAATAAAATAATTTACAATTTACAATATAATACAAAATTACAATTAAATTAGAATAGTAATGAACTGAATTAAAAGGTATAAAGTAGAAATTGAATATGTTATTTAACATGATTATGAGTGGGCCATATGAGCAATTATTTATTTTTTTATGCAAGTCTAAAGTATTAATTTAAGCCTACTACAGAAATTGAATAATCTAATGTAAAATAAAACAGCATAGTCTTTACTGTAAGAATTAAACTTCATTTGTTTCTTATCAAAGTTAAAAAGTCCTTCTGTCAAGAGCAGTGAGTGATTTTATCTTTGTCTTTTGTTGTTTGATTAATATTAAGTACAGAGATGGCAGAAGGAATATTAGGCTGCTGTCACTCTAAGAGCCACACGGATTCAGTTTACTGTTACACACGTATTTTCGTTCTCACCCATTTACGTTTATTACATAACCGACAAGGGTTTATGTGAATAATCACTAGTGCTGAATTTTGACACATTTTTGCCTGCGTTTGACCATTTAGGCACACACCTTGAGCTAAAAGACGACTTTACATGTCTGTGTTCTGTTCCGTCTCTGAACGCACGCACAGAAATCCTCCTGAGGAACAGCGCGAGTTCTCTTCCGTGCTTTTAAAAATATGAATAAATCTAATCAACTTTAATAAATCAAGCACATCCCATTTTTCAAAAGTCACGTTACATGATTTTACTGATCTGCATGTGAAACTAGGCTTTTATGGTGGAGCGAAAGCACACCACTGGAGTGGGGCGCAATAATCGTTTTATCTCGATTTATTGTATTTTCATAATCGTTGGAGGCTGAAATCAAAATCAAAACTGTATTTCGATTAATTGCACATCCCTAATTTTTTGCTATTTCACCCACCTATACTCCAAACAGTAGTGCATTACTAACTAAGAAAAGTATGTGGACACACTTTAACCATCTGTTTGGTTCGTGCAGGTTTTGCTCTGTCTCAGCCGTTTGCTCAGTCCGGTCCTCTTGGAGCTCCGCTGGGTTTTATGTCTGGCCCCTCGATGCCCTCCTCTCCTTCGGGCCCCATGATACCCGCTCCACCCGCTCCGGGGTTCATCTCGCCCACGTCTCTGCCAGGAGGCCCGCTGCCCTTGTTTCCAGCCACTCCTCACTCTCAGGCCCCTGCGCCTCCTTCCAGCGGGGCCTATGCTTCTCTAGGAGCGGGGTATCCTCAGGGCGGCCCCGGGGCCCCAGCGGCCAAGAGCTTCAGTGGCGCTGGTGTCGTGCCTCCTCCAACAGGTACCTGAAGATGTCTGAAGTAGTGTTAATTTCTTTAACGAAAACTTAGGGCTGGACAATATGGCCAAAATTTATATCACAATATATGTGACCCTGGACCACAAAGCCAGACATAAGGGTCAATTTTTTTTAAATTTAGATTTAAAGAGAATTTTTTTTAATTGAGATCTAAAAGCTGAATAAATAAGCTTTCCATTGATGTATGGATTGTTAGGATAGGACAATATTTGGCCAAGATAACACTATTTGAAAATCTGGAATCTGAGGGTGCAAAAAAATTCAAATATTGAGAAAATCACCTTTAAAGTTGTCCAGATGAAGTTCTTAGCAATGCATATTACAAATCAAAATTTAAGTTTTGAAAATTTACAAAATATCTTCATGGAACATGATCTTTACTTCATATCCGAATGATTTTTGGCATAAAAGAAAAATTTATAATTTTGATCAATACAGTGCAGTTTTGGCTATTGCTACAAATATACCCATGCTACTTAAGTGCTCCAGGGTCACATATGTCTTAATTTCGGTCGATGCGATATAATTCCGATATCGATATGAACAATATTAAAAAAAAGCCTCGGAAAAACTGGCAAGAACACCTACAACTGATATCTGTACATACAAACTTCTGAAAAATGGATTTGCCAAGTCTGTGAAACATCCGCCTATAAAACTATATAATGACCCTGGAGCACAAAACAGTCTTAAGTAGCATGGGTATATTTGTAGTAATAGCCAAAAATGCACACTATGGGTCAAAATTATCCTTTTATGCCAAAAATCATTAGTATATTATGTAAAGATCTTACTATAAGATAGGCTAATTATTCTTATAGATTGAAACAAAAGTGCTTCAGCCAGGATAAATAATATGAAAAGTTCTCAAAGTTGCTGCATAAAACAGAAAAAAGAGAGAGCAATAACAAAAACACATGTTGCTGGAGACAGGCTTATTGAAAATGCAAATGCATTCTCTGCCAGCAGGAGGCGGTTTTGGAGCAGCAGAAACAGCGGATTCCCCGCTGTACACAAAGCAGAGCTGCACTCATAAACGCTGCTTTATCAGATAAAATGTCAGTCAGTTCTCTTAAAAGATACTTTCATATAAAACACCCGCGTCGTGTTTTAATTTTGAAATGTGCAGTAGTCATATTTATTCAACAAAGTTGTGGTGGGCCGCCACAAATAAATCAATGTATGGGAAACACTGGTAATGTATATCGAAATATCGGAAATGTGTTTAAAAATCATATCACCGTTATTGAAAACAAATATATTGCGATATATATTAATATTGAATTATTGTCCAGCCCTATGAAACCTATGACGAAAAATGTTCGTTGACAAGCTTTTTTCCCATGACTAAAACGAGACGAAGACGAGACAACAGTAAGGTCAATAAATGATAACTATGACTATATCAACATGCAATTTCATTGACGATAAAAGACGAGACTAAAATGTATTCAAAAATAAAAATATTACCAAAATCTTTTTATTTTCATCAAAAAAAGGAGACAAAATATTATTGCGGACTGCTGTACATGCCTCTACTACGCGAGCTTTCATGTGTGCGGTTGCCAGATATCAAGAGTTCAAATCCCTGAATCAGAGCTACTCTCTAACTTACAAGGATACATTTTCTGCCCAGTGTTTTGCTTGTTTTTTTTTTGCAATCTGGCAACCATTTGTGTGCGCTCGCTCTTCATTGCGGAAGCGCCGCTGACGATGATCTGAAAACAATGACAAACAGCTGGAGTTTAGCGATCTAAATGAAAGTGTAATTCAGCCAGTCTGTGTTCTGTCATGAGATCTCGACTATATTGTTTACAATTGTGGTTACTGAATAAATCTACAACTCAACCGCTGTTGTTTTAATATAGAAACATAGGTTATTGCAATTTGGAATTATTGTAATTACTATTAGGAATTTCACCGTTATAATATTTTTCATTTGTTTTATAGTTTAACCATTTTACATCATGACGAAAATGTGACGAAGATTTCATTGACTAAAACTAGACTAAAATGCTTTAGATTTTCTTTGACTAAAACTAGACCAATGCTGGGACTTTTAGTTGACTAAAACTTGACTAAAATTAAACAGGATAAGGTTGACTAAATAGGATAAAAACTAACAGAAACATTTCAATTAAATTCAATTCAATTCAAGTTTATTTGTATAGCGCTTTTCACAGTACAAATCGTTGCAAAGCAGCTTTACAGGAAATTAAGTTTCTACAATATATTTATATATATTTATATATTTAACTTATGGCGAAATTTGGAAGTTCTGTATGTTGTCTGAGGGTAGGCATCATCTGAGGTCCTCTGAGGGGTTGGCATCATCTCTTCTCAGGTGTTCTGGATACAGACTGAAGCTTGTGTAAATCCTAGTTACCACGGGATGTTAATCCTGTGGCAGAAACAGAGAAACAAATAGAGACATAATTAGCATAGCTGCTGTTCCAACCAAGCAAAAATGATTTGTTCAATCCAAGCTAAAGAACAATAATGTGTGTTTGATCAGATATAACTGCAGTACAAGATTATGAGATGCATTATGTGAATGCTTGGCTAAAGAGATGTGTCTTTAATCTAGATTTAAACAGAGAGAGTGTGTCTGAACCCCGAACATTATCAGGAAGGCTATTCCAGAGTTTGGGAGCCAAATGTGAAAAGGCTCTACCTCCTTTAGTTGACTTTGTTATCCTAGGTACTACCAAAAGTCCAGAGTTTTGCGACCTTAGGGAGCGTGATGGATTGTAGCGTGGTAGAAGACTAGTTAGGTACGCAGGAGCTAAATCATTAAGGGCCTTATAGGTAAGTAGTAGTATTTTGTAACTGATGCGGAACTTAATAGGTAGCCAGTGCAGAGACTGTAAAATTGGGGTAATATGATCATATTTTCTTGACCTGGTAAGGACTCTAGCCGCTGCGTTTTGGACTACCTGTAGCTTGTTTATTGAAGATGCAGGACAACCAGCTAGCAGTGCATTACAATAGTCCAGTCTAGAGGTCATGAATGCATGAACTAGCTTTTCTGCATCAGAAACAGGTAACATGTTTCGTAGCTTGGCAATGTTTCTAAGATGGAAGAATGCTGTTTTTGTAACATGGGAAATATGATTTTCAAAAGACAAGTTGCTGTCTAATATAACACCCAGATTTTTGACTGTAGAGGAAGTAACAATACATCCGTCTAGTTGCAAATTATAATCCAAGAGATTCTGTGTACTGTTTTTTTGGTCCAATAAGTAATATCTCTGTCTTATCTAAATTTAATATGAGAAAATTATTGGTCATCCAGTCTTTTACATTTTTAACACACTCTGTTAGCTTAGATAATTTAGAAGTTTCATCTGGTCTTGTTGAGATATATAGTTGAGTATCATCAGCATAACAATGGAAACTAATCCCGTATTTTCTAATAATATTACCAAGGGGCAACATGTATATTGAAAATAGCAGAGAACCTAGGACAGATCCTTGTGGTACTCCATACTTTACTGGTGATAATTGAGATGACTCCCTGTTTAAATAAACAAAGTGGTAGCGATCAGACAGGTAGGATCTAAACCATCTTAAAGACTGCCCTTGAATACCCGTATAGTTTTGTAATCAATCTATGAGTATGTCATGATCTATAGTGTCGAACGCAGCACTAAGATCAAGTAAAATTAGCAATGAGATGCAGCCTTGGTCTGACGCAAGAAGCAAGTCATTTGTAATTTTAACAAGTGCGGTTTCTGTGCTATGATGGGGCCTGAAACCTGAGTGAAATTCTTCATAGAGATCATTTTTTTGCAAAAAGGAGCACAACTGAGCAGACACAACTTTTTCTAAAATTTTAGACATAAACGAAAGATTAGAAATGGGTCTGTAATTTGTTAGTTCATTAGGATCTAATTGTGGTTTTTTAATAAGAGGCTTAATAACCGCCAGCTTGAATGATTTTGGGACGTGACCTAAAAATATCGATGAGTTAATAATATTGAGAAGCGGTTCTTCTGCTACAGGTAACAACTCTTTCAGTAATTTAGTGGGTACAGGATCTAATAGGCATGTTGTTGGTTTAGATGCAGTGATAAGTTTATTTAGCTCTTCCTGTCCTATAGTTGTAAAGCACTGCAGTTTTTCTTTGGGTGCGATGAATGGAGCTGAAGTACTAGACGCTGCAGAATCTACATTTGTTATTGTATTTCTGATGTTATCTATCTTATCAGTGAAGAAATTCATAAAGTCATTACTATTAAATTTTGAGGGAATATTTAGATCGGGCGGCGTCTGTTTATTTGTTAATCTAGCCACTGTGCTAAATAAAAACCTTGGATTGTTTTGGTTATTTTCTTTGAGTTTGCGGATATACTCGGCCCTGGGAGCTTTTAAAGCCTGTCTATAGTTGGACATACTGTTTTTCCATGCAATTCTAAAAACTTCCAAGTTAGTTTTTCTCCATTTGCGCTCGTTTTACGAGTTTTTTTCATGAGAGAATGGGTATTACGTTTTTCTCTAACCTTTTTCAATTTGATGGGCGCAACAGCTTCTAATGTATTAGAGAAGATAGTGCCCATGTTGCTAGTCATTTCATCTAGTTCATGTGTATTTATGGGTACACAGAGCAGTTGAGATAAATCAGGCAGGTTATTTCTGAATCTATCTTTAGTGGTTGGAACAATAGTTCTTCCTGGACGATAACACGGAGCCATATAGTTAATATCAGTAATACTCAGCATGCACGATACTAGGAAATGGTCAGTAACATCATCACTTTGAGGTACGATATCTATATCAATAAGATCAATTCCATGCGATATAATTAAATCTAGCGTATGATTAAAACGATGAGTGGGCCTGGTGACGTTTTGCTTGACTCCAAAAGAATTTATTAGGTCAGTAAACGCAAGTCCTAACGCATCATTTGAAATGGGAATGGGAATGTTAAAATCTCCGACAACTAGCGCTTTATCAACAGTAACCAATAGGTCTGAGAGGAAATCTGCAAATTCTTTTAAGAAATCTGTGTTCGGCCCTGGTGGTCTATACACAGTAGCCAGAGCAAGAGATAGGAGAGATTTCTTTTGCATATCTGACAGTGTAACATTAAGCAGAAGCAATTCAAATGAGTTAAACCTGTATCCTGTTTTCTGGGTAACATTGAGAATATCACTATATATTGTTACAACACCGCCGCCACGGCCAGTCTGACGGGGCTCATGCTTATAACAGTAGCTTGGTGGAGTAGACTCATTTAGACCAATATAATCATTTGGTTTGAGCCAGGTTTCAGTCAATCAGAGCACATCAAAACTATTATCTGTGATCATTTCATTTACAATAACAGCTTTGGGTGCGAGTGATCTAATGTTTAGGAGCCCAAGCTTTAAAAATTGCTTTTGTTTATTTGTTTTGCATTTTTCTGGTTTAATCGCGATCAGATTATTTCTAGATCCTGCATTAAATTTATATTTTGGCTTCACTGCTCGGGGAACAGACACAGTCTTTATAGATTGGACAGCACAAGTATTTCTATCATTTAAGTGGGTAGAACAAAACATTTAACATGGGACTAAGACTAAAATTGAAAATAGCTGACAAAATTAACACTAGTCTGGAGGAAGCGCTGAATACAGCCAAGTCTCATATGTGTATTTATATTGATCCTGTTTGATTTCCAGGATATTTCCCATGGCTGATGTGCCACACAGAAGAGGAAGGTGACAGGGAGAGAGATGCGTGCGTGTGTGTGTGTGTGTGTGTGTGTGTGTGTGTGTGTTTAAGAGGGACAGCAACAGTCCAAACTTGGCTCTTCTAATATTTAATGCTGACTGATTACGAGTCATTTGCATATTCGCACACTGATCCTGTTGTGCTTCCTGTGTGATCTCTCTGAGCTTCATGGTTAATAATGTTTGTGTGATCGCTCAATGCTGATTAGAATTATGCTGTTTTTTTTTTTAGTTTTGCATTATATTATGATATAAACAGACTAAGAAATGGCTACCCTAATGTTCAAAAGTTTGGGGTCAGTAAGATTCTGCTCATAAAAGCTGCATTTATATACAATAAAAAAAAAAAATTATTGCATTTTTCAAATAAAATATATATTTTTAATATTTTTAAAAATTAATAAATATTTTAATTTATAAAAATATTTACTTTTAAATATTTTTATAAAAGCAAACTTGTGTAATTGTTAGAATTTCAAATAGCTGTTTTCAATGTGAATATCTGTTAAAATGTAATTTATCCATTCCTGTGATCAAATCTGAATTTTCAACATCATTACTCCAGTCTTCAGTGTCACATGATCCTTCAGAAATCATTCTATTATGCTGATTTGCTGTTCAAGAAACATTTATGATGAGAATCTGATTAAGAACAGCATTTATTTTAAAAAAATCTTTTGAATTATAAATCTTGCTGAATCTTACTGATCCCTGAACTTTTGAATGCTAGTGTAAGTCAGACAGAAAGAGAGGCTAAAGAGACACTTAAATCACTCTCACAAATGTCTGTAAAGATGCAATGACATTCAGACATTTCTAAGTGTGACTTGAGTGTCCAGATATTTGGTGCTGCTGTATTAATGCATGCATTTATATTTAAATGCAATTGTATGTTTTGGTGACTGATCCATTGTAATTGTGTGAATATTCTCTCTTCAGTTCAGGACGGGTGGAACGACCCTCCAGCTGTACGCGCAGGACAACGCAAGAAAAAGGTAGTTATAATTTGCATAATGATGTTACTAATAATAATGCATTTAACAGGAAACAATATGAGGTGTTTTCCACTGACATGATGCTGGAGCTGCACGTTTCTACCAAATAAACATTCACATTTGTGCATTTGGCACACGCTTTAATCTAAAGCAACTCACACTGCATTTAAACTATACATGAGTTCATGCATTCACTGGGAATCGAACCCATGACTTAGGTGTTACAAGCACAATGATCTACTGTCTGAGCTTCAATAAAACATAAGATGAATGCTACTTTATCTCATCTGTGTGCAATAAAGTGATTTTATTTACAAATATTGCATACAGTTGCATGAATCATATCAAATGTCATATCAAATCCTGTGATTGCATAAAAACCCTGATTTAAAGTACAATCATGAAATATTATGAATTTTCATTGTTGTATTAAAATGACTGCTGTTTCTTATATCAAATTCAGTGATTGCATAAACATTTAATTAATCAATTAAATTAATTAAAATATGTTCTCAAAAATATAAAACAATAAATGTTTCCACTAAATTTATTTTATAAATATTGCATATATTTGCAAGTTTTTTTATTATATGTTCAAATAACGGCTGTTTGTCGTATTTAATTCAGGGTTTTTATACAATCATAGGATTTCCTGACTTTCAATGATAAAATATGTTCTCAAAAGTATAAAACAATAAATGGTTCCAGTAAAACACATTTTTACACGTATTGCATGCATTTGCACAAAATATGAATTTTCCTTGTTATATTTTAAAATAACTGCTATTTGTTATATTAAATCTTGGGATTGCATAAAAAAAAACCCTGAATTAAATAACTTTAAAGGTTAAAATATTTTCTCAAAAAAATATTGGTATATCATGTAAACATGTAAACAGTGCACAATGTACTATTTATGAAAATGGACATTACATCATTGTTTGGCTCTCAAATGGAAACATGGTCTTATTGAATGTTCAGTACCTGCTCAGAGTGTCATTGAACTGAATGCTGTGTGCGTGCGTGCGTGTGTTCAGCTGCCAGAGTACTACACTCCCCCTGCTCCGATCACAGCTCCAGTGATGGGTTTCCCAGCGGAGGCTCCTGTTCCTCAGGATCGGGTCCAGGTGCCCCCCGGAGCCCCTCAGGAGCCCAGCATACAGGTCAGAGGTCATCATATCAGAACCCATCAGATGAGCTTGTGTTTTCATCATAATAACAGTGTAAGTGTGTGTGTTTGTAGTCCTTACAGCAGATTCCTGCTGAGCGTGTGGAGCAGAAGGAAATCCCCGCCGAACACATGATCCTCAAGACCACCTTCAGCAGCCTGGTGCAGCGCTGTCAGCTGGCCGCATCAGATCCGGTAACACACACACACACACACACACACATACACTTGTTTCGCTATCCTTGTGGGGACATTCATAGGCATAATGGTTTTTATACTGTACAAACTGTATGTGCTATTGCCCTACACCAACCCTACACCTAAACCTACCCCTCACAGGAAACTACTGCCAATTTTTGAATTTCATAAAACACAGTTTAGTATGCTTTTTTTTTTTAAGCCTTTTGTTTTACGGGGACACAGGAAGTGTCCTCATAAACCATGTTTACGTTGTAGTACCCATGTCATTATACACATTTGTGTCCTCATAAACCATATATACCAGTACACACACTCACACACACACACACACACACACTCACACACACACACACACTCACACACACACACACACACTCACACACACTCACAGACACACACACACACACACACACACACTCACAGACACACACACACACACTCACAGACACATTGCATGCAAACCTGTTGAGAGCTTTCTCAATCTGGCGAGCTCTAATCTGATTGGCTGGCTTTATGTAACTGTCTGGAATCGATGCACAGGTTTATATCTGTCCACAGAGACAGGGTCGTGTTTACAAAGTACAGTCTAATGCACTAGTCACTGAATTTGCCAAAGTTTGCCAGGTTATTTGTATCAAAGGCTGCATCCCGCATTTGCCAGCATCAGGGTTGCCAGTTCCCAAAACAATTTCCATCCCAAAAGGAATGAAAACTAGCCCAATTTACCCTCATCCAGTCACAGCAGAGGAATTACCATAAGAAGCATTAAAATAAACATTTTCTTTTTGTTTTTGTTTTTTTGTCTGTTTAAAATCTTATTGGGTTTTTTTTTTTTTTTTTAGTTTTTCAATTCTTTTACTCTGATTAATTTTCAACACTTTGCATGATAATTGTTTTTGTGAGCTATAAAAATGAATAACACTGCCACAATCTGAAAGGCTTATTAGTAAAAGGATGTATTTGAATTTTTCTTTGTCTACAAATCAACTTTCTTTTCAAATTTGCCTGAATGGATAAAAAAATAATGTTTGATAGTTATTTTATCTACACAGTTATTTAGATCTAGAATTCTGAAGTAAAAGTGCAAAGATTATATTTATTCGAATGAATCAAGCAGAATCTGTGGGTTTTTGTTTGTATTTCATTTCATTCTTTTCAATCATTTCAGCTTTCTGTTTTAAAAACAAAACATAAATACCCATTTAGTATAGATTATGCAATGTTGAATCAGAATATTTCTTGTAATGTCTATTCATTGCTTTTCTCGTTTAAAACAGTAATGACTTTAAATTATCATTTTGGGGGTAATTTCTTAGCCAAAATTGATGATTGATTAATTTGTGAATTATTAATTAATTTATTAAATTAATTACAGTTTCTGTAATTCATTAAATTAATTCTGTATTTTTGTATATTCTCAATAAAACAAGCTGCGAGTTTTTGTGCAAGCGACATTAAGAAAAATGTTATCTTTATTGAATGTATACCTCTTGTTCTATTGTTATATTTATTTATTTATTTATTTATTTATTTTCCTTTTTTTGTATTAATGCTATATAAAACTTTTTTTTTAATCAAATCAAAATTCAGAGTTTTAATATAATGTCCAGAAATTGGATATGTATCTGATTTAAATCCACATTTGGAAGAGGCTCATAATGGTTGCGAAAAATTAGAGCTTTTGTTTTTACAAGTGTGCAACAATATCCAATCTGTGTCTGAAAAATCTGATTTTCTATGCCAATGTAAATGCAGCCAAAAACCTTCTCTTCCTGTGTAAGTGTGCAGATTTTTGACCAGAATAAGCTGCAAAGTGAACTGGACTTTCATATATGATCTTCCCTTGCAGCAAACAAAGCGCAAACTGGACGATGCCTCCAAACGTCTGGAGAATCTGTACGACAAACTGCGAGACCAAGCGGTGAGTTGAAGACATTTATTCCTATCTCTTTAGTAGGGTTGGGTATCGTTTGAATTTTATCGATTCCGATTCAAATTCTGCTTACCGATTCCTAATTCCGATTCCAATAAGATAAACAAATCCATTAAAAAAATTTAAAAAATTATTTAGAATGTGAATTTAGATGTCAGACATATTTATTCTGTCTTTTGCCTATGGTTTTACCAAGAAATACCACTGATAAAAAACAACAACTAGACTAATATAAATTTCAAACATTAAACTGTTAAAAACAAGTAATAAAATAGGAACAAACAAATCAATTGGCAATAGCATAAATAAAACTGAACAAATTTTTGGTACAGCAATTGAAATCAAAAGTTTAAAAACACTGCATAGTTTTCTTTTCATAAATAAAATATAGATTAATCCTCATTAAATTTGACAAAAAAAAAAACAGTCAATGATTTTCTTTTGTTCTTTGATTAACATTATTGACAGGCAGCACATTTATTAGGTGGCTGACTCTATAACACCTAACGCACGCAGATCTAAAAATACTGTTACACGTGTGATTTATTTCTGTTTATGTTAAGACAAAAAATGGCCGTGTTTATGATGATATACTGACGTATTTTGTGCATACTGGTCGATTAAATATGAAAGAGAATCAGTTCCGGCCCAGAACAGTGGAAATGCATGGAACGGTTGGAGAACGGACACAGAACCCGCATCAGAACCGCTGTTCTCTGTGCTCGCGCTTCAGATGTGTGTGCTGCACGCAAACAGTGCACAAGTTCTTTCCCTTCCTGTGCTTTAATCCTTTAAAATCGCATTAAAATGAAAACACAGGAATCGTTAAGCAGAATCGAAATGCACGTGTCTTATTGAATACCCGCTTCTTGGAAATTTGGAACTGGTTCTCGATACCCAACCTTACTCCTTAGTCTCTAAGATGTGCTAATAAAGCTCTCCTGTGTTGTGCCGCCTGTCAGCTCTCTCCCAGCATCCTCTTGGGCCTGCATGAGATCAGCCGCTGTGTCAGCGCCCGTAACTATCAGCAGGGTTTGGAGGTTCACACGCAGGTGGTGAGCAGCAGCAACTTCAGTGAGATCTCTGCCTTCATGCCCGTCCTCAAAGTGCTCATGACCATCGCCAACAAGCTGGCCGCATGACTCCAGCGCTCCACGGCAGATCCGCTTCCCGGTTGTGTTTTGATCTGTCACTGAACTGTGCTTTAAGAATGAATGCAGCGTTAAAATCCCACCGCTTTCCACTGCTGGTGTTCTTCTCATGTGTTTGGGATTCTCCTTCCATGCAGCAGGCCTTATTCATCCCACAACAAGCAGAACGACTCTCATATTGCTCATATAAAGATTGCATAAATTGCATTGAACTGAATGCAACCATTTGCTGAAAAAAGACCTTAAAACAAGCAGAACCAATTTGTGCAAATTAGTTGTTCTTACATAAATTGTTGCATTTAATTCAGTGCGAGAATCTATGACTTTCTGTGCATAATTGTTCATTAAAAAAACTGCGCAAATTGCATTGAATGCAACTGTTTCCATAAAAACAGGCCTTAAAATAAGTAGATCAAATTTGTATAAATTATTGCATTCAGTTCATTATTGCATTCAGATGTGAGACTGGACCTCTTTGGGTGAAACACAAGCAGAATGATTTAATGTGCATAATTGTTCATTAAAAACATACTCTTTCTTAAATTGTGTTGAACTGAATGCAACCATTTGTCTAAGAATAGAAAATGAGCTGAACAAATATATGTAAATTATTTGTAAAATAATTCTTACGTAATTTGCTGCATTCAATTCAGTGAGAATCTACACAAGCATAATGACTTTGTGTATAATTGTTCATAAAAGAATAAATGCGTAAATTGGTTTGAATTGAATGCAACAGTTTGTCTAAGAATAAGCCTTAAAACAAGCAGAACCAATTTGTGTAAATTGTCGCATTTAAGTGAAAATGTGAAAAGTTTGTGCATAATTGTTCATGAAACCTTTGTTGCTTAAATTGTGTTGAATTGAATGCAACAGTTTGCCTAAGAATAGGGCTTTAAACGAGCAGAACCAATTTGTGCAAATCATTTGTAAAATAATTCTTATGTAAATTGTTGCATTCAGTTCAATGTGAGAATCTACACGAGCAGAACGATTTTCTTTGCATAATTGTTCACAAAAAATTATGGAATAAATTGCAAAAAATTATGGAATTGAATTGAATGCAACAGTTTGCCTAAAACAAGCAGAACCAATTAATGTAAATTATCATGTAAATGATCACAATCATTTCAGTCTACACAAGCAGAACGATTTTCTTTGCATAATTGTTCGTAAAACCATTATTGTGTAAATTGCATTGAATTGAACGCAACAGTTTGCCTAAAAATAGACCTTAAAACAAGCAGAATCAATTTGTGTGATCATTTTTGTGTAAGTTGTTGCATTCAATTTAAAGTGAGAAAGTAAGAATGGGATTTTGTCCTGAAACAGAATTTTTTCCGCACACATTCGTTCTGAATGCATTTCATGGATGAGGTCCAGTGTTTTTTAATATTGCGAGAGAAGAAAGTTCTGACGCTGTCTATAGTTTATTCATTGTGATGATTGTTAGTGGACGAGGTTCATTACTGACTGACTTGAATTCCATGTTTTTGATTGAATTTGGTTTTTCTATTGCACTTGCTCATAGAGAGGTTGATGCTTGAACTGCGTTGCTGTTTCTCCTCCAAACACTCCTGCAGAAAAGCCAGAGCTTCATTAGATGTTCTCCAAAGCATTGCAAGAAAGATGAATGGCACTGAATTATGTAAGACTTTGAGCTGAAGAGAGTGTGAATCTCATAAAACCTGGCGAGAACGTGTACAGGTCTTATTTCACCCCAAAAATCAATGAATAAAATCAAGAATGAAAGAAAAGGATTTTTTTTTTAATGTCAAGCTCTGTTGAATTGTCCTTAAACATTAATGGTCCTAAAAATACTCTTATTTAAAATGTGATTTCTCTTGATTTTTGAGGTGAGATGTGACCTGAATACGTTCTTGACATGTTTTCATGAGATTATTCTGTCTTCAGTACTAGAGGAAAGAAACGGAGTGTAACTGAACAGTTAACCTGATAAAATAGTGTCATTTTTTAGGCGTTTATGTTCTGGTAATGAACACGTCCTCATCACGGTCGTGCCGTTCTGTGTCCGTAAGCATCATGAAACCAGTTCATTCTGAGGATCCTGAGTGAAACTCTTACATGCTTGAAAAAACTTGAAGTAAAATATACACAACTTTCATAAATGCTCAATGTGTCACAGCTTTTTCTTTTAATGTGCAACTTTTTGAATTTCAATATTCAAGTATTTTGTTTTCATTAAGGGGCATATCAAGCAATTAAAGAATAATTCCTTAGAATAATACTTTTGTGTTGCAACTTAACAGATTTGGTGTCAACACCTGTTTGTAATTTTAAAGAACCTCAAAACCTTGATCTGATGCAGGTGTGAAGGAACATTAAAGATTTTAAAAGGTAAATAAGTTTGAAAATACAAACTTTTTACACATAAATAATTGGGGTCAGTGAAGACGGTTTCAACCCAACAGGAGGGTAAAATTCAGTTTGTTTTGGTTTTGAGTTTATCCTGTAGAGGGCGAGATAGGAATATTTTCCAACTCAAAACATCCCTAATCGACTTTTATCTTTATTTAAACAGAATTTATTTCACTTTATGGATAATCAATACTGAAATCTGCAATTTTATCATGTGTATGAGCCACACCATCTTATTTTATATATATATATATATATATATATATATATATATATAATTTATTTATTTAGTTTATTTATTTATTTATAAGATGGTGTGGCTCATACACATGATAAAATTGCAGATTCAGTAATTTTTAAAAATTTTCAAAAATCATGATTTTTTTATTCTGCATTCCAATTAATATCAATCAAACTGCAGTTGGGTTGTTTTGATTAAATTAATAACTTCAAAAATACAACTAACTAACGCAATAAAAACATTATTTTTAATTTTTTAAATTGATTAAATTTAAATTAAAAACCGAGTTATCTGTTTTTGCAAATAAACTCTTCATATGTAGGCTATATCTATTATTTATTAACAAATATTAATGCATCAAATTCAGTATTTGCGTTTGCATGTGGCGCTTTGATAAAAACAGGGATGAACTGCACTTTCATTCATAGCTAACTCTATAAAACAAATAAATATCTATTTTTACAAGTTGATTGCGGATTTTCCCGCTGGGTTTATCATGTGTGACACACACACTGAGTTTCCATATGAAACGAGTCTGAATGGATGTGACCCTGTGAAACTCATTTCAGCACTGCTGTATAATTTCATCAGTACATTTGAGAGGCGCTCGCTGATTGGTCCAGTGGGGTCATACGGCGCTGCTGATTGGCTCACGCTGATCTGCTGTTGAAATTCCCGGGATGTTGTGAACTCTCGTAACCTTTCGCCATGATGACGTAACAGCGCAATGACCGAGAATAACACGCTTCTGCGGTTCTGGGTCTGTGTGTCAGACACTATCGCGAAATTGACACGAGGCCAAAATACTTCATATTTAGTGATTGCATTTATTGCTGCAGCCTTTTACATCATCATAACGTTCTTTTGTTTATTGTCCACACTTACATATTTGTAATACCTGTGAAATTTTATATATATTTTTTAATTATTATTATTAATATTATAATTGTAATTATAATTATTTGTTAAAATGTCAGTCTGTATAAAACAGACTGGTGTTTCTGCAGTAACTAGTGCTGATTCTGCAGTCTGGATAAAATGAGTGAACGGCACGAATGCCATTACAAACACAAACTGCCAGAGAGAAAGAGAGACAAGTACAAACATGAAGTTCATAATTATGACCTGAGAAAATAATGCACTGTAATTTAACAGCAGGAATTAAGACTTCACCTGAACTCCCAGATTTAGGAGATCCGAAACTCAGAGTTTAAATCACAAAGCCGATATGAAGCTCCAGGATTGTGTGTTTAAATCAACATAACACAAACAGAACGATAATTATGATTGACAAATGTTAGTAATCGCTATTACCGATATTACAATCGTATTTTCACAAATTGGCGCGAAATAACCCTCTTGAGCGGAGGCTGTTCGATTCTAAAATGTTTGGAATCGATTCTGATCCCTGATCTGGAATCAGTTCAGAGAATCATTCGTTCTCTTTTTTTCGATTCTTTCTTGCTTTTTTTTCGGATAGAATGTTAGACCAAATCACGTGAACATGATCGCAGAAAACATAGACATAATAAATACTATGTAAGTATTTATTATGTCTATGGTAGAAAAGAGCCTTTTCCTAATACGAAGCTTGGCCTACGTTTTATAAAAGAGCTGCTTGAACCGAACGAACATGTTCGCGGAAATGAATCGGGCTTCCAATCACTATTAGCGAACAAAAGAGGAGAATTAATTAATCAGCCCTGTATTGCAAAGGGCTTCTGAAAAAGGAATTGATTCCCCTCGATTCAGACCTTTGGAATCGACTCTTGATTCCCAAAGCCTCTGAACTGATTCTTTTTGGAATCAAATCGCAGCAACAGCAGACGGAGATTTCCGTTAGTATTCGCAACGGACGCAACATCGACGAAACCTGAAAACCGCCGTTATTAGTTAAAGGTTCGTCAATTGTACATTTACATAAATATATATGGTCAGTGTTTTTTTTTTTAATAAGTCTTTAATATAATGCACGCTTGTCAAGGCTAGAGCCGGATTTAGATGAAAATTCGATGCGCTCGAGACGAACCTCAACAAATTGCGCACTAAAATTTGTAAAATTTCATATTTAGATAACGTTTATTATTAAGTTGTGTACCACCAGTTGAAAAAAAAAACACACTATTATAAGATTTATTTAATATTAGTACTACAGTATTTCAGATTTTTAGATGAAAGTTGTTCATTTTTGAAGTTTTAAACAAATCCAAATGTTTCTATGAATTCCTACTCGCATGTAAAACATTTTAACTTTTTCGTACATTATGAAATGTCACATTATCTTTGCCTTACTGTAATATTATGAATTTCAGTTTTATTTGTGTATATTCATATAGGCTGCATTTTTATTGAGGGTTACAAGTTCACACATGCAGTGTTACTCTTAAAAAGTAATTAATTAACAGAATCAAATAAGATCTTACAGGACAAAGTGAATTTCCATTTAAAAATCACAATGTCCAATATGATCAATAAAAGATCCTACAGGAAAAAATTAGAATCCCATTAAATAAAACACAATGTCCAATAAGATTCTTTTTGTAAAGATATGTTTATTGGGAATATACATAAAATTATGTAGCATGCAAAAGTACTAAGAATATCAGAATATTCCTTTTTTAACATTTAGCAAAAAAAAGAAAAAAAGGTAAAGAAAAAACAAAAAATACAATGAATTAAGAATCAAATAAATTTTATTTGATTCTAAGAATCAAATTTTATTAATAATAATTTTATTAATAATAATATTATTTGATTCTAAGAATCAAATAAAATCCTACAGGACAAAGTGAAATCCCATTAAAATCGATCGGAATGTCCGATAGGATTCTAAGTATCCAATAAAATCCTACAGGACAAGGCGAAATCCCATTAAAATCGGTCGGAATGTCCGATAGGATTCTAAGTATCCAATAAAATCCTACAGGACAAGGCGAAATCCCATTAAAATCGGTCGGAATGTCCGATAGGATTCTAAGTATCCAATAAAATCCTACAGGACAAGGCGAAATCCCATTAAAATCGGTCGGAATGTCCGATAGGATTCTAAGTATCCAATAAAATCCCACAGGACAAGGCGAAATCCCATTAAAATCGGTCGGAATGTCCGATAGGATTCTAAGTATCCAATAAAATCTCACAGGACAAGGCGAAATCCCATTAAAATCGGTCGGAATGTCCGATAGGATTCTAAGTATCCAATAAAATCCCACAGGACAAGGCGAAATCCCATTAAAATCGGTCGGAATGTCCGATAGGATTCTAAGTATCCAATAAAATCCCACAGGACAAGGCGAAATCCCATTAAAATCGGTCGGAATGTCCGATAGGATTCTAAGTATCCTATAAAATCCCACAGGACAAGGCGAAATCCCATTAAAATCGGTCGGAATGTCCGATAGGATTCTAAGTATCCTATAAAATCCCACAGGACAAGGCGAAATCCCATTAAAATCGGTCGGAATGTCCGATAGGATTCTAAGTATCCTATAAAATCCCACAGGACAAGGCGAAATCCCATTAAAATCGGTCGGAATGTCCGATAGGATTCTAAGTATCCTATAAAATCCCACAGGACAAGGCGAAATCCCATTAAAATCGGTCGGAATGTCCGATAGGATTCTAAGTATCCAATAAAATCCCACAGGACAAGGCGAAATCCCATTAAAATCGGTCGGAATGTCCGATAGGATTCTAAGTATCCAATAAAATCCCACAGGACAAGGCGAAATCCCATTAAAATCGGTCGGAATGTCCGATAGGATTCTAAGTATCCTATAAAATCCCACAGGACAAGGCGAAATCCCATTAAAATCGGTCGGAATGTCCGATAGGATTCTAAGTATCCTATACAATCCCACAGGACAAGGCGAAATCCCATTAAAATCGATCAGAATGTCCGATAGGTTTCTAAGTATCCAATAAAATCCCACAGGACAAGGCGAAATCCCATTAAAATCGATCAGAATGTCCGATAGGATTCTAAGTATCCTATAAAATCCTACAGGACAAGGCGAAATCCCATTAAAATCGATCAGAATGTCCGATAGGATTCTAAGTATCCTATAAAATCCTACAGGACAAGGCGAAATCCCATTAAAATCGATCAGAATGTCCGATAGGATTCTAAGTATCCAATAAAATCCTACAGGACAAGGCGAAATCCCATTAAAATCGATCAGAATGTCCAATAGGATTCTAAGTATCCAATAAAATTCTACAGGACAAAGTGAAATTTCAATAGTATTTTTTGACAAGGGTTTTAGCCATGGATTCCCTCAGAAATTTGTAGGTTTTAAGATGGCTGTTTTTGATTGAATATGATTTATTCCTACATATGTCCTCAATATTCTTTTCATAGAAGGAACTGACATCATCAATTGGAAGGAAATTAACACAATGGCAGTAAGTATTATCTATAGATTTGATGAATTCGGTTATGTTTTGTAGTGTTAGTTGGTTTGATGAACTCTTTCCGTCCTGTTTGATCAAATTACATAAATCAGTTGGATAAAGATAAAAACTGAACTATCTGTTCTTTGGTGAGAAACAAGTAACTATCCAGTTTATTTAACTCTTTATTTCTTGTCATTGTGTAAATAATCAAGTTATAATAAAGTGAAGTGACCAGAGCATATCACTGAAAATCTGAAATATGCTTTAGAGACATCAAAAGATTCAAGAATAAATGCTAAAATTATTTTAAAAACACCACAAAACAGAGAAAATTGGCCGAACAGCATGAAATGAAGTGCAGAATTCAGACTTGTGTCAGAAAGTGTAGAAGATCTTTGCTTCAGACTTTATTTCCAGTAAATGATTATGAAACAAGAGTCTATTGACCATGACAGGCTGTTATCGCAAACAGGAACATCACATTAGTTTTAAGAGCCCAAGGCTTCTTCCAAACAGCATGAGAAATACCACAACCGCTTTTTGGCATCTTGAGTCACAAGTGTCAGAGTAAAAATAAGGCCATCTGTCCTGTGTGAGAGGAACAGGAGTCAAAATACAGTATAAAGTTTTCAAAGAACTACAATCCAAATAGTTTTAAAGTTGCCAAACAAATGAATTACAAGCAACTTGTCAAATGAAATCCAAAAAATGGAAAAATAGCACTGAAAAATCTCTGTTTGATTAAACATACAAGTAAACTAGAGCAAAAACCAGCTCACACCATTCAGTCAATCGCATGCAATACAATTGGTTTTTGGCATCATAACACACATGACCTATTATGATTACTGTAAATCCACAGATGCATCCGTCTGTATTATTTTGCCATAGAAAAGAGAGTTCTGTATTAATACAGCATGCTTACACTAACAGACGTATTCATGAGATTAAAAAAGCAAAATAAGGACGATGTTGCACAGTTAATTACAATACAAACCAAACTATACATTGCACAGTACTAAATGATCAAGAATCAACACGCTCGTCTTTTTCACACAATCTCAACCAATCAATCCAGCGACAGACGACCAGATTTCTTCTGGATTCTTCAGTGACTTGGCTCAAAATTATTAATTATAATTCAACATTACAAAGTGTGTAAACATATTAGACATTAAATTGATCTCAATCTGCAGTAGCCGTTTCACAGCCACTGTATTTGTGCTGTGGTCAAAAATGCACAAGAAATATAATCATTAATACAGATTCCAACTCTTCAAGCATTTCTCCAAATGAGAAATTTGTGCAAGAATTGCAACAAAACCGATTGGCAATATTAAATTATGAAACACTCTAGTCTAGTCTGTATCTGGTCTAGTCCAGATAAAGTAAGGTGCAGATGTAGAATATTAAATAGATGTGCATATTAGTTAATTTCAACCAAACTGCACGGCTTGATTTGATAAGGGATGCACACAAAAAGGGAAGGGAGGTGTTTAGCTCCAGCATTGATTAAACTGGCACTGAGCTCAGACTGGACTCAAAAATATCTACAGCTGCTTTTGAGAAGAGCAAACCGGAAAGAAAATCTGAATAAGCGCTACACAAACAGGCCGGATCCCCGTATTAAAGCTTCACAGGCTAGACTAGGGGAAAAAAAACATTTGTCATCTGACGCAAAGTTAGAGCGGAAGCTTGAACAGCGTCACCGGAAGGACTGATTGTCCCTCTGTTTTCAGGTTGGCAGTTTGTTAGGAGATTCGTTAGCCGCTCCGGTGGCTGCCGTCTCCGGTTCGCTGAGCTCGAGCGAGAATGACCTCTTTGGACACGCGCTTGGGGTCTCTGGCCAGACCCAGAAAACACATGAAGTCAATGAAACAGGTGGTCAGATTGAGTTTGCAGCCGAACTCGCTGGTGGCGTAGTCGAAGGGAAACGTGTGGTGGTAGTTATGGAAGCCTTCACCTGAGAAATGAAACCAGGAGATGATTAGTCAAACTGGAAATGAGTCATCAATCCACAATCTAAGAGGAGCCTAAAGGGGGTTTTCTGTTATACAAAATATAATAAATTATATTTTCTATTATATTTTTTAATACATTTTTTTATATGTAATTATTTATATATTTCTTACATATATAAAAAATTATTTTACATGTAATAAAAATATAATTTCTAATATTTGGCAAAAATATAATTACTTATAAATTTATTATATTTCTACTAATATATATATATATATATATGTGTGTGTGTGTGTGTGTGTGTGTGAAATTAAATATAATATAATATATTTATATACTTCATTATTTAAAAAAAAAAAAAAAAAAAATTAAGCATTTATTTAGATTTATTTTGTACATATTTCCATGACATTTTCCTCCAATATTATGATTATTATTGTATATCAGTATATAATTATTTTTATACATCTAAAAATATATTGGATATAATGGATTTACAATAAGGTCTTCCAGAATAAGACATTAATATGCACTTTAAGTAATAATAAACAGCCAATATCCCAGTAATATTCATGCTAATAACTAACTAGTTAATAGTGAGAATTGGACACTAAAGTGTTACCAATATTCTCACCAAATTCACCAAAGTATTTAAAGTGAGAAGGGTACATAAAAAAACATGCATTTTAATTTTAGACTTTTTTGATTTTGATGTTAAATCCACTATTGTATTGTATATAAATGTACTACAGTCTATACACAGTAACTGTAATTAAATTACAGAAAAATAAGAGTAATCCCTTACTTTACTTTTTCAGTGGAAAAGTAATTAAATTACAGTAACTAATCACTTAGTAATTAGTTACACCCAACACTGTCTAGGAATTATTAGATTGTTGGACTTCAATCAGTAGGGTTTGTAGCATCAAAAGTAACTAAGCAATGAGCTGTTTTATGGATGGTAACTGTAATATTATTACTGAAATCTTATTAGTAATCAGTTACACTACTAGTTACTGCAAAAAGTAATATTATTACTGTAACTAGTTACTGCCCAACCCTGATCAGACGTACCTATAGCGCTGAAGGTGACGAATCTGTTCTCTCTGGGGTTGATGTTGCTGTCATAGGGCCGGTTTCCCCACATGTGAGCGGCACTGTTGACCAGCCATGTGGCATTGAGCCCAAGTGCGTATCTGAAGAGAGCAGGGACGAAATATGCCACCCACAGTGACTCGCCCCAGACCAACCAGGGCACAAACGTGGGCACGAAGAAGCACATCAGCAGCACTGATGGCTTGTAGTACCTGAGACAGATAAAACAAACTTAGTTAAAACTAGGGATGTAACAATATTATCAATATCGTGATATCGTGGTAGCAAAACTGTCTCGATATTATCATGGTCACATGACGATATGAAATGATAGGTCTTCTGGACAAAAAGTGTAGCCTAGTTTTTAAAAATGTGACCCTGAACCACAAAACCAGTCATAAGGGTCAATTTTTTGAAATTGAGATTTATACATCATCTGAAAGCTGAATAAATAAGCTTTCCATTGATGTATGGTTTGTTAGGATAGGACTGAGATACAATTATTTAAAAATCTGGAATCTGAGGGTTCAAAAAAAATCAAAATATTGAGAAAATCACCTTTAAAGTTGTCCAAATGAAGTTCTTAGCAATCCATATTACTAATCAAAAATGAAGTTTTGATGCATTTACAGTAGGAAATTTACTAAATATCTTCATGGAACATGATCTTTACTTAATATCCTAATGATTTTTGGCATAAAAGACAAGTTGATAATTCTGACCCATATAATGTATTGTTGACTATTGCTACAAATATACCTGTGCTACTTATGACTGCTTTTGTGCTGCAGCGTCATATATATTTAAACTTCTTATTCCAACATAAAAGGTTGTTAAAGTTGTGTTTTGGGCCATTATGCTTTGGCACAGTATCTGTCAAACAAACTAAAACCGAAAGTACAATATGGTTTAATCTGTTTTCGCTTCGTTCAGGCGATCAGCTCCTGATCCGGTGTTTTCCGCGCATCAGAACGGCTCCGTTCACACTGAATGAATGCAGTGAACTCGTTTATTTCATGAGCTGTGAGTTTAGTGTGTTTGGAAATGCAAAGGCCAACAGTTATGCTTTATTTTCACAGCAGATGATTACAGCATTTCACTAGATTTGTAGTGAGATGTGTTTTTGTAAGCATGTTTTCACTGAAGCTGGCGTTTTCCTTCAAAATAAAAGCTCTACTGTCGTTTCCATCAAAATAAAAGCTTAAACGTGCAGTATGAATTGCTGACAGCTAGCGGTTTAAATGCAATCCAAAATCTCTCTTTAAGTGCAGAAATTAGGAAAGAAGTATTGTAATTTCCCTACTGTAAAGCAAAAATAATATGCCTATTAATTTTCATTTATTTTACATTTTTAATTTATACTGAGACAGTATATCACAAATAAAAAGAGGGTTGATTCCTCTTTAAAGTTCAGGTACAAGTCAATTCACTGATTTTTTCTGACTTAAGTTTTCTTAGTTAAGAACATGCGTTGGAGCTCTTAATTTTGAACTCTCAAAGTGCATTAGATAGAATAATTTAACTTTAAAATGTACAAAATTTTAATTTCCCCCCCCCCAATTCTTCATTTGTCTTTTTTTTTTAAATATCGCAATAACTATCGTATCGTGAGATTTTGATATTGTTACATCCCTGGCCAGAAAGCGCCAGTCTTACTGATATGAAGTGATTTCAGACTTGCCTCCTCTGAAACATGACGACTTTATCGGCCTTCAGGTCACTGAGCTCCAGCTTGCGTCCCTTCTCAATGACGTCCGGATGTTTGCGAACCAGCAGCCAGCCGATGTGAGAGAAGAAAAACCCTCGCACAGCATTATGAGGGTCAGCATCCGTCTCAGAGTATTTGTGGTGAACACGATGATCACGTGCCCATTCATAGATGTCATTCTGCAGAGAGATGAAGAAGTGTGTCATTTCTACACTACTAATGAAAAAAGATTGCAATTCTGCTTTGTGCCACCAGTAGCACACAAATTAAAACCAAATTCCTTCAAATTAAGCTCTAACAAAGTTTTTTGTAACAAATAGACCAAAATGACAAATTCAAATGCACAAATAATAAAGTTTATACAGATGGATTTTTTTTACAACTTCTAATACAAATCATTAACAAATGATAGTTTCAATAGCAGTCAAAAGTTTAAACCAGGGTTATTATGGTTAACTAAAATATATATATATATATAAACTTTTGTTGTTGAAATAAAATAATCATTAGCTAAAATTAATTAAAATAAAACTTATTTCTGCTAGTTGCCAAGAAAGCATCTCATTTTTATTTAGTTTAAGTTACTAAAATAACTAAAACTAATAAATAAAAATTTATAAATGCTGTACTAAATAGACATATTAAAACAAATGTTACTTGAAATAAAATAAACATTAACTGAAATAAAATAAAATAATATTTTTGCTAGTTGCCAAGAAAACATTTCTCATTTTTCTTTGGTTTAAGTTACTAAAAGAACTACAACTAATTAAACTAATAAATAAAAATGAATAAATACTACATAGAGATATTAAAAAAACATTTGTTACTTGAAATAAAATAAGCATTAACTGGAATAATATAATAATAAAAAACTTATTTCAGCTAGTTGCCAAAAAAAAAAGAAAAATCTCATTTTTTAGTTTATGTTTTTACTAAAATAACTAAAACTAAATAAACTGATAAATAAAAATTAATAAATACTATATGGACATATATAAAAAATGTTACTTGAAATAAAATAAACATTATCTGAAATAAAATAAAAATAAAAATATTTTTGCTAGTTGCCAAGAAAACATTTCTCATTTTTTAATTTACTAAAATAACTACAACTAAATAAACTAATAAATAAAAATGAATAAATACTATATAGACATATTTAAAACAAAACATTTGTTACTTGAAATAAAATAATCAATAATAGAAATAAAAAACATTTCTGCTAGTTGCCAAGAAAACATCTAATTTTTGTTACTAAATTAACAAAAAATTCAAGTTACTAAAACTAATAAATAAAAAAAAATAAATACAAACAATTACTAAAAATGTAATATTAAGTAAATAAAAATTACAATAAATTATAATAGTACAGCACTGGTACTAAAATAAAACTGGTTTAAACATGTGACAATGTTTCTCATGATCTTAAAAATTTTCTGAACTAAAAGTTGAAAATGCATGGAAATAAGATGTTTTTGTAGAAAAGAAGCTCAAATATAAGAGAGATTTCATTTGCGTCATGTTTCAATCATTCCCAGACTTAAATCTGTGTGATTTCAGAGTTTGCATAACTTTACTATTATTCTTACATGTTGAAAACAGTCAGAATAAAGAATGAGAGGAGTCTAAACTCTTGACTGTGAATCTCTCAACTCTATACTGACATCATGACAAATAAATCAAACTGTCTTGCAGACGGTGAGGTCTGAAGGAGTTTGTTACCTGGAAGGCCATGGAGTTTCCGAAGGCGAGAAAGATGCGGAGAGGTAATGATGCTTTATATGATCTGTGACTCCAGAGTCTGTGAGCGCCTGCAGTGATGCCCAGAGCACTGAACACGAAACACACGAAAGCTGCAAAACAATCATACACCATTCATCATATACAGATGTACATGACTTTAATGGAGCTACCTAGACCCACAAAACACAACTTCAATTTTTTATGCACATACATAAAGCCTCAATCTCTCACAGTTCAATACACCTGGATTTTATGCATCTTTAAACAAATTTTTTAGCAAATATGATAAGATTAATTTATTTATTTACTTTTGTTTTAACACCATATCAGCATCAATAGCTATATTCATGGCAACAATAACAATATCATTTCAATACATCATTTACAATCAAATAACATTTTCTTAAGAAACAATCACAATACAAAAACACATATAGTACTGATAAAAGTCATATACAATCTTTCAATATAATCAGTGATAAAAAAATGTGAAAATATCTTTTAATATATTTTCTGAGTAAAACCATTCAAATATGATAAGAAAACTCATGCATCTGACTAAATGATTCATAGCACTTGCTCTTTTGTTGGTTTTGATTGCTTCTATTATCCTCATTTGTAAGTCGCTTTGGATAAAGGCATCTGCTAAATGACTAAATGTAAATGTAATGTCATTGTGTGCATTAGAACATTTCAAAATGAGATTTAAGAAGATTACATTTAAATTTAAATAGCACAAAGCTATTGTACGCCTTCAGAAGTCTTTATATGGAGATTGACAGATATGCTCTCCATTCGGCTTCATTGTTTGGAAAAGTGCAGCAGGAACATTCTGCTAAACATCTCCTTGTTTGTTCCATGTTAGTATGAAGCGAGTATGTTAACCAAACGATGACAGATTGTTAATTTTTGCATGGTTTATAAAGGGTTCATGGTTAAAAAAAATAAAATGTGTATGATACTTACACCAGATCCATGTGAGAGGATGCGCAGAAGGAAAAAGCAAGAGTCCATACAGAGCTCCGATGTGCAGTAAACTCATGAGAATGACATTTCTCCACACTATGATGATGGGAGGCTTGGGCCCTTCTTTCTCTTTATACGTGTGATCAAACACGTCCTCCACTGTCTCCGGCTCGGGATGCCAGATTGGAGATTTGATTTCCCTGTCAGGCATGATGAGCACTGCCAACACAAACACGCACGCTTCTGTTATTACAACACAAATTTATTAGAACATAAAATAAATGATATTTTCGATTATAATTTTTAATGTATTTTTATTTTTAATTATTTTATATATAGTATTATATAAATTTCTAATATTCAGCAAAAATATAATTACTTACATTTCTACTATATGCGTGTGAAATTAAATATAATATATTTATATATTTCATTATTTATTTAGATTTATTTTGTACATTTTTCCATGACATTTTCCTCCAAAATTATTATTATTGTATAGCAGTATATAATTACTTTTATACATCAAAAAATATATTCTAAATATAATAGAAAATAACTTTAATATTTGCCAAAAATATGATTTTTTTCCAATGACATTTTCCTCCAAAATTATAATTATTATTGTACATAAGTATTTTTATACAGCAAAAAATATATTCTAAATATAATAGAAAAATAACTTCTAATATTTGCCAAAAATAATATTTTTTCCGTGACATATTCCAACAAAATTGTGTATATAATTGTTTTTATACACCAAAAAATATATATATATATTCTAAATATAATAGAAAAATAACTTGTAATATTTGAGAGATTCGATTTCCCTGTCAGGCATGATGAGCACTGCTAACACAAACACACGCTTCTGTTATTATAACACACAGAAACAACAGCAGACACAGAAGCAAAGCGAGAATACAGCGGGTCACATAAACACTCACCGAACTGATGCTGCGGATTCGGTTCGGTAAAGCCTCTTCTGAACAGAAATAAAGCTCAACTCAAAACAGCTGCTGCTGATGCGTAGCAAAAGGAAGAAATACTGCGCGCTGATTGGTCAGAGAGTTTGATGCCACCTTAAAGCGAGCGCTCCGATTGGCTGAGGTTCATCTGATGTTCCCGTTCTCGTTATTCACTCCAGCATCCCCGTTCGACCAAACCTCACCGGAGCCGGTGCAGTTATACGGTGAAGCCGCTCACCCCACCGGCGAGGAGTTCCTCTGCTTCAGCCAATCACAGCAAACTCCTGCTGGCCATAAGCACTATTTCATAATGTCACGCCCCATCATGTTCAAATATGATTTGTTCTTGCATTATCGCTTTATATTGAACCTAAGTTATGCTAAATATTGATATACTGATAACAGGACAGGAAATAAACCGTTTATGGTGATCTATCAACTAAACTGCAGTTACCTCAGGGGTTTCCTGGCTTTGCAGAGTCAGAGATTAACTCTTTTTAATTAAGGGACTTTATATAATGTGTTGTGTTAAATATATTGTATCTTAAATGAAAAGAGTTCATTTCTGAGGGCATGTCAAATAAATGAATCAACTAATTGAAATACGTTCTCTGGACAATCAAGCAAATTAAAAAAGAGTTTTATTTAACTTGTTCGAAATTGATTCATTGATTTATTTTGTACCAAATTATTTAGATGAATATATCCAGTATATAATTTTATTTTTATATAATTTATAATAATACATATTTTCCTATTAATTTGTAAAAAATAAATAAATATTAAAGTGTGTGTGTGTTAGTTTTGATAGTTTTGAATTTCTTTTGAAATAATTTTGAAGAATTGATTTGTTCAGACTTTTCATATAAATGAACAGTTCAAACTGATTCACTATAATTTTTTTCCTATTATTTGTACAAATTATAAATGAATAAATATTATAAATTATATATATATATATATATATATATATATATATATATTCATTTATAATTTATAATATTTATTCATATATATATATATATATGTATATATATATATAAGTATAAAACAAAACAATTAATCTGACTGAATAAATGCTTTAATGGGAATCTTATCAAAGAGTAAGAGTAGCTTTAAATGAAATGAAATGAAATGAAATGACTCTAGGTCTGTAAGACAACACTACAGTATGTTAATAAGTGTAATTCTCAATCAGTGCGACAGGGATCAGTCTCTACAGTCTCTGATTTTCTCATGTTTGTGAGAAATTCCTCAGCTGTCTGAAGACTGATCGTCTCAGCTATAATTATTTAACTATTATTTTTTAATGCTCTTCTGTTTTTGAAATTATAAGTTGTTGTGTTCATCAACATCTTTGAACGTGCATGGGAGTTGAAATTTCTTGTCAAAATTTTAGTGAACTTTCCACGCATGTGTCACACTCATGATAAACTGATATGAAGAAGATACTGGTGACTCCACTAGATCCAGTCCAGATAGTGATTTTGATATTGACATGGCATGATGTTGAGTGATACCATTCAAACCTTTGCACTCATTTTGCCATCACACACGCTGGAAACACACTCCATCCGCAATGCTTATTAATGTTACAAACAGTTTTTGCTGCTTTTGGAAACTGTCATACCATTCAAAAGTTTAGGGTAAATGCTGTTAAAGAGGGAAAGAAATTAATACTTTTATTCATCAAGGATGCATTAAATTGATCAAAAGTGACAGTAAAGACATTTATAATGTTACAAAAGATTTCTATTGCAAATAAATGCTGTTCTTTTGAACTTTCTATTCATCTGTGAATCCTGAAAAATAAAATGTATCACAGTTTCCACTAAAATATTGTGCAGCATAACTGTTTTCGACATTGATAATAATCAGAAATCTTTCTTGAGCAGCAAATCAGCATATTAGAATGATATCTGAAGGATCATGTGACACTGAAGACTGCAGTAATGATGCTGAAATTCAGCTTTGATCACAGAAATAAATTACAGTTTAACATATATTTACATAGAAAATTGGTATTTTAAATTCTAATAATATTTCAAAATTTTTTAAGTATTTTTAAAATCAAATCAAATGTTTTTGAAGCCTTGGTGAGTAGAAGAGACTGCTTTCAATAACATTTAAAAATCGTAATTATTCCATACTTTTGGCGGCTGTTAATATCTGAATATTTTTAAGTAATTTTATGTTTTGCTATATGATAAAGTGTTCCAATGTGTTGGTGAAATAAAAGAGAGAGAGCAGCTAATGATTATAAATTATATATTGCTAAAATAAAAAGGAAGAAAAGTGTGTGGATGTATCAAACACTCAGACAGTGTGTCGTTAGACCTGCAATTAAAGAGTTAATAATATTAAAATTAGTAGTGTTTTGTGATCACACAGTCTGTTCATCCACACACACCATTTCACCAGCATTTAAATGCAATAGGTTGGTGTATTATTCAGAGTTGCCCTTCAGAAGCATCTTTGCATCCTGTCTGTTGAAATGAGAATAGCTGAAATTTTACATTCATAAATGTACATTTTTCAAAACTCCCCCACGATTAGTGGTGTTTAAAGAGGAATTTGTAATATATTTGGAGATGTTAAGAGGGATGAAAAGTCCCAAAGCAAGATATTTGTATACTTTATTAGAGGATTCATAGATATTTGTATACTTTATTAGAGGATTTCATTTTGGTTTCATAATGTGAAAACCTCCTACTCCCCTACTTCTTCTTTGTCTTTATTTTTTTTTCTTCCCCAATGTTTTTATTTTATTTTATTTTAAATTTAATTTGTTATATGATGTACAGAGTGTGAATATAAATTGAGTGTAATCTCAGTCATTATTTGTAAATCTCCCAGTTATGAATGCCTTTCTGTGTTATTGTTCTAAGCATTGAATTAAAAAAAGGAAAAAAAGAAATGAGAATAGCTGAACTATAGCGCCACCTACTGTGCGATAATCAATAACATGATACTAGTAGCCTAAGTAATTGTGTGATTAAACATTTAAGATTTAAATGCCTTTATATGTGCCATCAAACATATGATCACAGCATCATGCGTGATGAAAGATTATTATTAGTAGTAGTAGTAGTTTGGCAAATGCATATCAATTCTTACTTGCTGTATAGATCAAATTAATCTAACTGACCAATAATCCTATGTAATCAGAAGAGGACATTATATATGTTATATAGATTTAGTACATAATGTATGAAATACATGATGTTTCCCTGTATTCATTTAATTTAAATGCCACTGTTATTCCGTGTATTTAGTGTTAGTTTTGGACACGCCATCATTGCTCGCCTGGTAAGACTGTTGAAATGCACTTTTCTGTATAGATAATTTCCATAATTTGATGTAAGCAAATCCAGAATGTTCTTTTTCTGTCTTTATTTTTATGATTGTTCTTTGTGGGAACATGTTCATGTCTTGTTTCCCTGTACTGTATGTTTTTCCAAGTTTTGCAATTAAAAAAGAAAAAAAGAAAAAAAAGTTATCCACAGAAATAGAAAAAGATGCTGGAATGGATGCTGGTATTAAAGCGAAAATATACAATGGGAGGGGTTAATGGCCCAAACTCTAAATAATAATAATTGCCATGATTATTAACATTTACCAACAAACAGACATATATAAATAGACAATATGGGAGAAAAAAATAAGAGAATAAAAAGTGAAAATAAATAAATAAATGTAAAAAAATAAAATTAATAAAATAAATATTCAATACAATAAAATGGAAAATCATTTAGAAACATAATAAAAACAATGCTAAATAACTTAAAGCATTAACTTAACTCTTTAAAGTCTTAATAATGCATAAACAGTACTTTTCATATTTTATTGTGTACTATTAAGGTGCTGAATTCGGACTAGCATACTACACCTAATATTTCTGCAGTATCTTTACATGGCAGAAACAGTAATTGCGGTATGTTTGTATGCTATTCTGTCATTATTATCAGGTGTAAAATTAAACCAAACCGCTGCTGGATAAGGTTAAGCCTAGAAGGGATACAGATGCTGCTACTGCGCATGCGCACATAAGCATAGCGTAATTTTGTTCACACTTTACAATAATAATTACTGTTTTTGAATTCTTGTAAGGGGTAGGTTTAGGGTTGGGGTAGGTGTAGACGTTAATAAAACACAATCTAATAGGTAGAAAATTAAATTTATTGTTAGTTTCCGGTTTTTGCTGTGTCAGTAGAGTCACGTGGCACCTCTTACAGCGTTGATCGAGATGAGCCAATCACAGCCGTTTGTGATTAACTCAATCCTTATAGCGATCGATCGAGAAGATTTAAATAACCTTTATATTAAAAATATTTTAACCAAAAAAATACAAAATAAATAAAAGAGTATTCTAAGGCAATGGAGAAGTGGAATCAGGATTATCCCTCTATTTTATTTCAGAATCCATGGTCAGATATGAATAAATACGTAATTCCAAATAAAGTCAAAGAAACTCATTTTAAAATAATACATAGATATTATCCATGTAATGATTTTATTAGTAAATTTAAAGAAGGATTCTCGCCCTTATGTTGTTTTTGTAAAGAGGAGTCAGAAACCATTTTTCATTTATTTTTCAGTTGCAATTATACCAAACTATTTTGGTCCCAAATTTCTTTGTTTCTTTTTGAAATGTTTTCCAAGTTTGTTACTGTAACCGATATAATGCTCTTGTTTTTGGACTGTGACACTGGTCTATTGGAAATGGACAATATAATTAAAATTCTTGTTTTATTTGGGAAATATCACATACACAAAGCAAAATGTATGCTAAATGTACCAAATGGTAGACTCTTTTCCATTGATTTAAAGGTTTTTTGATGATTCTCTAACTTCAATACAGAACAATCATAAAGCTGTTAAGACATCTCAACTACTGAAGACAATACTTGATATATTAGATATATAGTTGATTTCTGATGAAAATGTGGAATTTTTGTGTTGTATTATTTTATAGACTCATGTATTTTTGTACAACTTTTTATTCCCCTTTTGTTATTTCAAATACAAAATAAATAAATAATGAAAAAAGATTTAAATTTGTATGTCAGGTATGGATTATTTTAAATAATAATTGTAAACGATTATACCTTTTCCCACATGAATGTTACCAACAAAACAAAAGCCTTGGTGAGCATCTTTATATCACATGAAAGGCAAGAGTTCAAGAATCAGCTACGGGAAATAGGTATAGTAGAGTATAATGTTAAAAATATAGTAATAATGACCAAGGACGGAGATATTTGTTTAGTTTTCTAAGGAGGATTGGACTGGAAGGACGAATTTAATAAATTTAATTAAGATATAGCAAGTCAAAGTGAGACAGCAGATGGCAGTAATGCAACCACACACATATATATATATATATATATATATATATATATATATATATATATATATATATGAATGCAACACTATGGATGCCAACTGCCATAAAACTCCAATGAAGAAGAAAAAGAAGAAGAAAGCCTTGTGCTGCGTCCCAATGTGCCTACTTATAGTATGCCCTTAAAGTATGTACTCTTTTGGTGAAGAAAAAGTACACACTTTTGAGTGTGTAGTAGAAGAGTAGGCAAGCTTTGGGACATACTATCACCTCACACAGCTGCGTCTTTAACTGAGCGCTCTGTCGCACCTGTTACACGCACCCTGTCACTGTAAACTGGCCTGTCAATCATCTTGTCACAGTTAATATCCTCCACATTTAATTTAATTAAACTTCCTGCCATATTGGAGAGAAAAGAAGTAGCTCATTGATCTCCCAGTCGTGGGTCTTTCATGTGGAGAACTCTGCTCATATCTTCTGTATAATGATGCATTTAAAAGTTGGATAACACATATATAACAAATATAACACAGATAACAATAAATAATTTTTTATTTACTTATTTTTTTATTTTTTTATTTATTTTTTACCAGGTTAAATGTTGATTATTAGTAACTCAAATCCCTTTTTGTAAACCTCTCTACCTAACCGCCGGTCGCGCACGTTTGTAGTTTTTCTAACGCGTTTTATTCTTGTTTGTAGTTCAGGACCGAATCCTTCGCCAAAGCGCAATGGATTGTGGGCAATTTTTATGGAGTGAATATTGTGCCAAAAATTATACAAACAGATCGAGCATTTTGCAAATAAACACAATTATCTTTGCAAAGAAAAACTCTATTTGAGAGAAGATGCAGAGGTATGGACAAATATATGTATTGTGTGTTACAACTGTGAGACTCATTTGCCTTTTTATGAGGAAACTTGGCTTGATTTTCTCACACGCATCAAAGCAGATTTTCTCACAAATGCAATTGAGCAACTTTCTTTTCCAAAAACAACAGATGGCGCTGTCGGTCAATTTAGGCTAGTCTCCCGAGACCCGAAACACCTCTTTACCTTTTCAGACCAACATAAGTGGGGAACAGGTGAGTTTCTGTCTTACTATCTCTATAATTAACCATTTAGATGTTTTCACAACTCACCTGTTCCCCACTCATGTTGGTCTGAAAAGGTAAAGAGGTGTTTCGGGTCTCGGGAGACTAGCGTAAATTGACCGACAGCGCCATCTGCTGTTTTTGGAAAAGAAAGTTGCTCAATTGCATTTGTGAGAAAATCTGCTTTGACGCGTGTGAGAAAATCAAGCCAAGTTTCCTCATAAAAAGGCAAATGAGTCTCACAGCTGTAACACACAATACATATATTTGTCCATACCTCTGCATTTTCTCTCAAATAGAGTTTTGTATTTGCAAATCACTTTGCGTTTATTTGAAAGTCGAGTTTTTCTTTGCAAAGCAGATTGTGTTTATTTGCAAAACGCTGGATTTGTTTGTATAATTTTGGCACAATATTCACTCCATGAATAAAAAAATAAAAACAAAAGCCGTTAGAGCGTGCACAGATCCACACTTCAAAAATCAACCTGAAATAGAAGACCATCCGGGGACTTGTGGCATACTCGTATACTTTGAGACGTACTTATTCTGATCTCACATACTATTTAGGATGGATAGTATGAACATTGGGACGCAGCAGGGATGGTGAGATTTGAATGGGTTTCAATAGAGAGCTGCGCTTTTTGGGCCATCGAGCGCCACCTTCAGGAAACTCCGCGACGCTGCGTCTCAGAGGAAACAGCTAGTTTATTATTATTAGCCGACAACATTCGCAGCTCAATGGTGCGCTCTCAGTGAGTTTATTAAATCATCTGGCGTTTCTAAGTAGCTCAGAGATGGAAGTAAACAGGGATGAAGCGGAGCGATGCATCGAGATCGCGATCGGAGCGCTGGAGAAGGCGCAGCCGGAGAAAGCGCGCAGGTTTCTGGAGAAAGCGCAGCGGCTCTTCGCTACAGAGAAAGCCCAGGGTGAGCGCTCTGAACCCGGCTAATCCGGGCCTGATCGCCTCGGTTACCCTCCTAAGGCTCTCCACACACAGGAGCCGCGATATCGGATCGTATTTGTTACTCACTGATTTATGTTTTCATGTATTCAGGAAAAACGCGCGTTATTTGTTGTATCTGAGCGGGATATGGTAATTGAAATCTCTAGATATCGCGCTGCTTATAACGTTAGCTGTTTTTCTGTTATAAACACAGAGATGTGATTGTTTGTTAGTGTTTATTGTAGTGTGTTGTTCTGATGGTGATGATGATGATTATGATGTAACTATTGCATATACAGGTCAGATTCAGATGTCATGGTAATCTGGCTGTGTCTCAAATCCCATTGAGCCGCCTCATTAGGCAGCATATTAGGGCACGTGTTGAAACGATGATGTTCCAAAATGTTGTTTAGGTCAGCATCTCATTCACTCAGTAGTGCTGGATGTTCATATGAAGACCATAGTTGTGTTTTATGTAGGGAATCTACTAGGTTATGAGACAGCTGATATCTTAAAATCAAGTGATGCTGGAGTAGTTCACCCAAAAAATGATCATTTGCTGAAAATGCGGTCACCCTCAGGCCATCACAGATGTAGATGAGTTTGTTTCTTCATCAGATTTGGAGAAATGTGTCTCTGCATCAGTGTCTCAGCAATGGATGCTCTGCAGTGAATGGGTGCCATCAGAATGAGAGTCCAAACAGCTGATAAAAACATCACAATAATCCACAAATAATCCACAGCACTCCAGTCCATCAGTTAACATCTGGAGAAGACAAAAGATGAAACAAATCCATCATTAAGACGTTTTTAACTCCAATACGAGTCCATAATCCATAATAATGCTTCCTCCAGTGAAAAAGTGTTCTGGTCTGAATCAGGAGAGAAATCTGCACAGATCAAGCAGCGTTTACAAGCCAAAACAGCTCTAAACAAATATGTGAGAGACTTCACTGGAGGAAGCATTATTATGGATTATGGACATCTGATGGACTGGAGTGATGGGGATTATTGTGATGTTTTTATCAGCTGTTTGGACTCTCATTCTGACGGCACCCATTCACTGCAGAGCATCCATTGCTGAGACACTGATGCAATGCTACATTTCTCCAAATCTGATGAAGAAACAAACTCAGCTACATCTGTGATGGCCTGAGGGTGACCGCATTTTCAGCAAATTATCATTTTTTGGGTGAACTATTCCTTTAAGTAGGCTGCTCATTTGTATGACACCCTAAAAAGGCTGCATGTTGTCTATATAGGGAGCTGTGCTGTTGATTTGCCTCTATTTTACTCATGATTATTGTTTGATTGTCAGAGCTGCTGGCGTCTCTGGAGCAGAACGGCGCAGGAGCCGCTGAGGGACCAGAAGCTCGTCAGCGCAGGTCTGGGGTCAGCAGTAACGGCGCGGCACCTGTCGACTCCAGTAAACCCTACACGCCTGAGCAGGCCGAAGCCGTCAGAAGGTACTTACAGTGTTTTCACATTAGCATCTTCTGTTTGATGGCAAAACATCAAGACTCATGCGGTTGACTAAGCATACTCCTGCCAGCCAGTTCTTAAAGGAATCAAAACCTAAATTTGTAGTCTTATTTTTCCCCTATTTTCCCTGTTTAGTTCACTTATAAAGCTAGTCAAGGTTTCTTGAACCAAAAGCAGGAATTTTATTTTTCATGATTTAAAGATGTACCTAAATGTATATATACATCAACAGATATTATTCCATAAGATCCAAATCAGTATTGTTTTTACTATTATTTATATACTATTATAGTATTTACTAACATTTTGAATTAACTTTTATATTTTCATATTTTTTTAAAGTTAAGTTTTAGTAAGTTTGTATTGTACTTATGTCATTTTTCTAATTTATTTCTATTTAGTGTTAATTTAGTTTTATTTCAGAATAAGTTTTAGTAAATTTGCCATTTATTTATTTATTCATTTATTTATTTATTTAGCTCCACTTTTTCTTTTCAAATTTAGTTTTAGTAATTTTAGTACTTCAACTTAAATATATTGTTCCCTAAGTTATTTTAGTATTATTTGTGCTGTTATAATGTTTATTACGTTTTATTTTTATAATTTCAGGTTTATTTTAATTTTAGTTCTTAGTAACTTTGTAATGTGCTTTTGTTGTCTTTTTATGTTTCTATTTTTTTAATGTTTCTGTTGTTTTTTTCAGTTTTAGTTAATTTAGTACTTGTAAACATTTATTTCATAACATCCTAATCAGTGTTATTTTAGTGCTTCTATACTATTATAGTATTTATGAATATTTTGAATTTGTTTTTGTGTGTGTGTGTAATTTTCAGATTTCATTTTATTTACGTTTTAGTCATTTTACTCTGTGGTTTTGTCTTTTTTTATTTTTGCTTTTTAAATATTTGTATAATTAATTTATTTCATTGTTATTTTAGTACTGACGTTTTTTTAAGTTTAAGTTTTTCATCTAATACATTTATTTTGTTTCAGCTTTATGTCAGTTATTGAAAACAATTTTTATCGTTTTTATTGTAATGCTTGTAGTTAACAATAACAACACTGATCCAGATACAGTCCTTTAAGAAGTTTGTTGTGTTTTTGGTTTGGCAGAATAAAGCAGTGCAAGAACTACTATGAGATTCTTGGCGTGCAGAAAGATGCTTCTGAAGACGACCTTAAGAAAGCCTACAGAAAACTGGCATTAAAGTTTCACCCTGATAAGAATCACGCTCCAGGTGCCACAGAGGCATTTAAAGGTACGGCAGACCATCATACGCTCACAATACAGTCTATCTGCAGTAACAGTGTTCGTTCTTCATTAACATCTGGAAGTGAATGATTAATTTGAAATGTAATAAAGAAGCAGATGGTGTCCTGTGTTTGTTGTGTAACTGTGGTAATGTGCTGCAGCCATAGGAAACGCATATGCAGTGCTGTCTAATGTGGAAAAGAGACGGCAGTATGATCAGTTTGGAGAGGAGCGCAGCGGCACGGACCGGTCCAGCCAGGCCAATCACACACACTTCGAGGCCGATATTTCACCTGAAGATCTCTTCAACATGTTCTTCGGAGGAGGCTTCCCTTCTAGTGAGTCTGAGCGTGTGTTTTGAGGCTGAAGGTTATCTTAGGTGATGAAAGCAGAAGCAGTCACTGGCAAAAAATTAACCCATCTGACTGGAGGTTAAATTGAAAACATTTATTGGCCGTAAAACTGCATTTTGCTTTCCAAAGCTCTCCCAGAATCAAAGGAAAAATAAAGAAATGGTGTTTTTCATGAATAACTTTTTTTTTTGTTTTTTTTTTTGCATTGCATCACATTGCAACATTTTCATAGAAAGATTTAATTATTAAAATAATTTTTCATTACTTAAAATAAAATGGTAATAGTGATTTTTAAAAAAATATATATATTTTTTTATATTTCATAATTTTGATTTTTAATTTCAAACTATAGACTCAGAATTGCAAGTTTTGAGAGATTGCTGATGTCACATGATCAATCCCATGAGTCCCTGAGGCTCTGAATAAAGACACGACTGTTTCTTTCAGGTAATGTTCACATGTACAGTAATGGACGGATGCGCTTTAATCACAATCATGGCGAGCGAGGAGAACACAGAGGGGTGAGGAACATCTTCAAACACATGATCTCTGTTCATTTTGTAGAGTTTTAAAGTGTGTTTTGAAATAACTCAAAATTTTAGGTTAAAATGTATATCAGTCCATGGGGAGAAATGCTTTATTCTCAAGTTTTCATCATTTTCAGTAGCCTCTTCGCTTTTTTGCAGGTCACTTCAATAGTCTTGTGGAGTGAAAAATGTATTTTATGTTATTTTATGTTGTTTTGTTTACATTAGAATTAGAAAATACTTTTTATTACACACACATTATACACACAATTTATAATATTATTATTATATGCACATAAAAATATAATACTTGCAATATTACAGTGACTGTTTTTATTTGTTTTTGTAAATTTGCTTTGTTTTTAAAAATTAAAATTGTTAGTTATAAAATTACATTATATATATATATATATATATATAAGTAAGATTATAAACTATATATAATAAAATTTATTATTTTAATTAATAAAGTTTTATAAAATTAGAATATTTATACATTTTTGTTTGTTATATATATGTGTGTGTGTGTGTGTGTGTATATTTAATTATATATAATAAACTAATTATTTTAATTAATGAAACTATATAAAATTATAGCATTTATAAAATTCTATTAATTTAATTTTCATTTACAAAATTCACTTAAAGTACCATGGTTTCAAAAGTTGCAACAGTTTCACATACTGTTAACTGTAGCTGTATTTTGTGAATGAAGCAGCAGAGGGCAGCAATGAGATGTTTATGAGTAGATCAGACTGTGCTGGAGATTTATGGAGAGTTATGATGACTGATTAATATGATTTTGTGTTTGTGTTTAGGGAGGTCTAGCTCTCCTCATGCAGTTGATGCCCATCCTCATCCTCGTCATCGTCTCAGCGCTCAGTCAGATGATGGTGACCAACCCGCCCTACAGTCTCAGCTTCAGACTGTGAGTCTCTCTCTGTTTATCAGTATCTCTCTCTCTTTCACCCTCTTTTTATCTGCTTTCACACTTTAAACAGCACTGTTGCTCTTCCAGTAGTCACATTTGCACATTCAGGTATCTTAAGCACACAAACGCTCTCGTTATCAGAATCAATAGATTACATAAAGTTCTACGGCAGGTACACAACACTTAAACACTTCACAGGTACAACTTCATTATCTACACAGGAACAAGGCATAATTTTATTTGTATAGCACATTTCAAACACAATGTAATTCAAAGTGCTTTACTTAAAATTATTTAAATGATTGAAAGAAGATTAATAAATGCTGAATAATATTTAAAAAAAAATTAAATTTAAATTAAATTAAAAAGCCAGTCACTTTTGTTCTGCTAATTAAGTGCATTTATATTGTTTATATATATATATATATATATATATATATATATATATATATATATATATATATATATATATATATATATATATATATATATATATATATGAGAGCTCAAAACATACAATTATAAGAAGAAATGCATTTATTTATACGTTTTAAATAAGTATATACAGTCAAACCAAAATTTATTCAGACACTTTCAACATTTCTCACATTACCACAGGTTATTCGCTATAGTTTAGAAAATGGTAATAAAATATGACAAGAACTCAAGAGTTAAACTGTCAGAACAAATTCATCTTGATTAATGTCAGATAACTTTGATAGACATTTAACCGTACATTCAGAGTATATTCTGTGGGGTCTAACTGAGACGTTATGACATAAAAAAGTTTCAGGTTGTGGACTAATAGAAGAGTGACACACATGACTCTTGATTTTGATTTACATGTTCCAAAGAACATCTTGTGATTGAAGGAAATCTGACCTTTTGTCACATGATCAATGTCACTTACGGACATGTACTCACATCTGACCAGTGACCTAGAAATCTGAAATGCTGCTTCATTTAATGTCAGAACTTTTATTTGTTATACTTGTAAGTACATATAACCAAGTACAAGTGCTCTGCCACAGTATTTGCACATTTGTATTATTATTATTAGTTTCATGAAGCATGCGTCAGTACTTTGGTTGGTCTGCTGTATTGATCGCTGATGCTGCTGTCCTGTGTCGAGATGTTGGTCCATGTCGGGTCACTGTGAGCTGACCAATCGATAGCAGATCTTACACTGTTATGAGCCGGTTTGGACCGGTCGAGTTCTGGACCCTGATCAGTTTCTGTCCTGCAATTGCATAAAAAGTTTTTGGGCCAGTTTTGCAAATATTTTTATTTTATTTTATTTTTTTTTTTACCAAAATGGTGCTTAACATTTTTGTTTAGCTGAAAACTGAATTGAACTGAAAGCTGAAAATAAAGTTTATTTAATAATCAGCTAAATAAATAAAAATTGATTTAATAAATAACACTCAGATAAAATATATACTGTGTATATATCACATTTTAAATGATATATTAATTTGTTTTTGAAATAGAAACATTTACAAATTTTCATGACAGATTTATTCAAATCTACATTAATGAATATTAAAGTGCATATATTTATCAAAATGCTCCTCTCTTGAGTTATTTTTCTAGTTTATGGACATTGATTGGCTTTCCTGAGGTAAATGTGATGTTTGAACTTTGATTTATTTTATGTTGCATTTTAATTTGAATGAAAACACTGAAGTTGTACGGCAGATGCATTCTGTCAATCATGTGAGATCTCATCTGATTGGTCGAGAGAGATCGGAGGGTTGCAAACTCTGTGTGAACGCTTAACCTTTGACCCTGAATGATCTTCACGCAGAAGAATCATCTGAAGTCTGAGTGGACAGTCGCTCAGCTGCATCTTCACACTCCATGTGCATGAAACCTGTGACCTCTGACCCTAACCGCTGTCTATACAACACTGTACTTTACGGCTGTTTCCTGACTTCAGGGTTATTAAGGTTAACTAAAACTAAAAGTGTATAGATATATGCATATGCAAATATGCACAAAAACATTATATTTGATATAAATCAAAACATATTACTTTATTTATTTGAGCTAGTTGCAAGGCAACATTTCTTATTTTCATTTAGTTTTACTGATGTACTAAAATGACTATAAAAATTAAAATGTAACAAAAACTATATAGGCATATTTAAAAAAAAAAATACTAAAACTTCAAGTAAACTTAAAGAAAAATTCTAATCCAAAGTATTAGCAAAAACTACAATAGTATATCAGTGATGAAAGTATAAAAGTAAAAATATACATTGTGTATTCAAGTTCAGTGTGTGCTTGTTTTCGCTCTCCGTGTGTTACTTTCTTATCTTGTCCTTCTGAAAATATCATATATCACGTGTGCGTCTCACAGGTCAGCGGGTCACACACACAAGCGCGTGACAGAGAATCTGGGCGTGACGTATTACGTGAACGAGCGTTTCTCTCAGGAGTACAGCGGCGTGAGTCTGAAACAGCTGGAGAGCAGCGTGGAGGACGACTACATCTCCAACCTCAGGAACAACTGCTGGAAAGAGAAACAACAGAGTACGACACACACACACACACACACACACACTCATTCTCACACACTGTCAAGGTCCAAAAATGAGGGGAAAGAAAGACTCATGCAGTTTATACTAAGTCTTCTGAAGTTATATGATTGCTCCTATGAAGTCATTATGTGCTCAGGTCCACTTCAGGTCTCAAAAAAAAAAAAAAAAAAAAAAATTATTTAATAAAAAAATATATATATATATATGTATGTGTGTGTATATATATATATATATAATGTTTTTTTTCAAAATACTTTAAAAATTGTGAAATATTATTACAATGTAAAATAGCTGTTTTCTATGTGAATATCTGTTAAACTGTAATTTATTTCCATGATCAAAGCTGAATTTTCAGCATCATTACTCCAGTCTTCAGTGTCACATGATCCTTCAGAAATCATTCTAATATGCTGATTTGCTGCTCAAGAAACATTTCTGATTATTATCAATGTTGAAAACAGTTATGCTGCACAATATTTTTGTGGAAACCGTGATACATTTTATTTTTTCAGGATTCACAGATGAATAGAAAGTTCAAAAGAACAGCATTTATTTGAAATAGAAATCTTTTGTAACATTACAAATGTCTTTACTGACACTTTTGATCAAGTTAATGCAACCTTGATGAATAAAAGTATTACTTTCTTTCAAAAAAAAAAAAAAAAAAATCTTACTGACCCCAAACTTTTTAAAAGAGAAACAAACATTCACTAAATCATTAAATCATACAGGTTTGGGGCATGAGGGTGAGTAAATGACGACAGAACTGTCAGTTTTGGGTGGACTATCCCTTTAAGAGCCTGTAGTAATTGTGTAATCATAACTGAGCATGTTCAGGCGAATGATTCCAGACTAAGTGGCAGTTTAAAGCAGAATCAGGTGAGTGTGTGACTCAGACGTCTGAACTCTTCAATCTTTATGAACGAGCTGATTTGTTTGCTGAGAGCTGGTCAGAACCGGCTGTGCATTCTCACTTCCTTTAACGTCACTTGTCTCATGTTCAATGAATCAGCTTGAGTTCTTGAGATATTCGAGGGAAGTTTACACCCATTTCACTGATGATTCACTCATGTTTATTCCCAGACTGAACAAACAGCGTTTCGTCATCTGAGTCGAGTTTTAACTTATCCTTTTAAATTCTGTCATGATCTGCTCACCTCTGATGTGACCCTGGCCCACAAAATCAGTCATAAGGGTCTTTTTTTTTTTTAAAAATTGAGATTTATACAACATTTGAAAGCTGAATAAATAAGCTTTCCATTGATGTATGGTTTGTGAGGATAGGACAATATTTGGCTGAGATACAACTATTTGAAAATCTGGAATCTGAGGGTGCAAAAAAATCAGAATATTGAGAAAATCACCTTTAAAGTTGTCCAAATGAAGTTCTTAGCAATGTATATTACTAATCAAAAATGAAGTTTTGATATATTTACGGTAGGAAATTTACAAAATATCTTCATGGAACATGATCTTTACTTAATATCCTAATGATTTTTGGCATAAAAGAAAAATGGATTTTTGGCTGTTGCTACAAATATAGCTGTGCTACTTGAGACTGGTTTTGTGCTCCAGGGACACATATAATTTATTCTCATATATGTGTGTTTCAGAGGAGGGTCTGCTGTATCGTGCGCGGTATTTCGGGGACAGTGATCTGTACCAGCGGGCTCAGCGGATGGGAACCCCAAGCTGCTCTCGACTGTCTGAGGTTCAGGCGTCTTTACACGGATAGATGAAGCGTCACTGCACTAACTGTGAGCTCTGCATCTGTCCACACCTTCATCTGACCTCTGAGTCCTGCTTTACTTACATTTATATTCATGCATCTGGAAGATGCTTTTATTCAAAGCGACTTTCCTTTCAGTTCATGCATTCCCTGGAAACTAAACCTATAATCTTGGCATTGTTAACATCATACTCTACTGTTTGAGTTACAGAGATGCTAATGAACATTTATGGCGCTTTTCCACTTCGTAGTACGACTCCGCTCGGCACGGTTCAGTACGGCACGGCATGGCTTAGTTCGGCTCGGTTTGCGTTTCCACTGCAGTTTAGTACCGCTTTAGTACCGCCTCTACTGCCGAGACTCCTGAAAAACTTTTTAGTTCCGCTTCGCTCCATCACGCTCTCACTGGATCTGCTCCTCGGCTATCAACGAGAGGAATGTCTGTACTTCCTCAACAGACAACGAAACAGACATTTTTTGGTTGTTAAAAGAAAGGTGTGCTCATTCAAAACAGTTGCGTTCGATCCTTCGCTGGCTGTGCTGATTTAAATATAGCGGGTCTGTTGTGTCTCGTGCCGCAAGTTCAATGACGCAGGCAGTGACGATTTTCTCTGGCCAATCAGTGATCAGCAGAGTTTATATGTCACATTTTGGTAACGGTACGGTTCGCTTGGAACCTCGGCCGAGGTGGTACTAAAAAAAATACCAGGTACCAGGTACTGTACCTAGTGGAAAACCCCCCAAAAGTGAGCCGTACTGAACCGTACCGTGCTGTACCATGCAGTAGAACAGTGCCATTAATGAACGTCCATGACCTCAACTAACATGCAGTAGATTATCAGTGAAGATTTCTCATTTTCTGGCACTTTAGAGTTTGTGGTGTCTCAGTCAAATTGGTAGTTCGACGTTCTGAAGAGTAAAAAGTGCTTTTATATCATTTAAAGAAAGTGTTTTGCCTGTTTGAGCGGCCTGACACTGTTTTTTTAACTAATGACAAACTGGGCAAAAAATAAGATCAATATAGTAAATATTCTCCATCCAGAAATTGATTGATGTTTGACTTCCATGAACAAAACATATTAAATAAATATGAATAGCTGTAAAAACAATACATATATATTAAGGTTTATAATAATAAACTGTATATATACATTTATAAAAAAAATCATATATATATATATATATATATACATTTACATTACATTTACATTTAGCAGACGCTTTTATCCAAAGCGACTTACATTGCATTCAAGTTACAGTTTCTACATTTTATCAGCTCTTGCTTTCCCTGGGAATCGAACCCATGACCTTGGCGTTGCTAGCACCATGCTCTACTATTTGAGCTACAGGAAAGCTATATGTGTGTGTGTGTAGGGATGGGTCACGATTTTTCAATATTCGATTAGTCGATTTATTCATAGAATATCGAATAGGTGTGTGCGATTATTGTCTAAAAAATTCCCCATGTTTTCGGTGCTGATGCGGTGGTGACACGTTCATGTCAGCAGAGGGTAGCGCTGCCAATAACGCACTTAAAAGCTGTTAAAGACAACAGAAGAACACACTGTCTCACGCTCACACTATAGACTTGCAACTGTGCGCACTACAAATATCCCCTACTGGGTTGGAGGTGTGCTGAATCCGTACTGGGAAAGACACGGAAAACAAATAACGCGATCTACGGAGTCACTAAAGGGACATATGGTTAACCACATGCTAGCAATACACTATTACATTATTACAGTACATGCAATTTAACTTACCAGCAACAGAGTAAAGAGAGATGACTGATAGGATGATGGCGAATGATAAACGTAAAAACGGTCACGTGTGCGCGCAAAAGCGGTTTCAGTGCCCCGCATATTAACAACGGCTCACTGATGCCCGCAGTTAATTTACAGTATAATTACCCAACGATAGAATTGCGAGAGAAAGTATTGGAATATATTTTTGAGCAGTTTAATACCTTATGAGTAGTTGATTTATGCTAATCGACAGACTGCTATGTTAATAAGTGCCGTCATTCTGTTATGTTTATTATATTAATGTTTCAGCATGTTACAATCATTATATGGCTTGAGTTAAGATAGTCTATCTTTTAAAAAAAAATTAACAGTTTGTTATCATACAGATGAAAAGCGTGAATGGTCTCTCTCTCTCTCTCTGTTTATGGGTGTGTAATGTTAGCCTAATAGATGCGTGCATGCATGCGGGGAATGGGTGCGATTTTCGAATAATAATCGAATAATTCCCATCGATTTTCGAATATTGCTTTTGCTTGAAATGCCCATCCCTAATTAGAGAAAAGCATTTATTTCATAATGATATTTCCCCCCATTTTAAATTCTTATTATCCAATGAAAGGTTTGATTTTTGTGAATTTTTTTAAAATAAAAGATCAAAAGGATTAACACAGATTAATTTTCACAGCCGCCTTTGATCATTTACCAAGGGTGCCGATATTTTTGGCCATGACTGTGTGTGTGTGTGTGTGTGTGTGTGTATATATATATATATATATATATATATACATATACATATACATATATGGAGGGAATGAATGGGGAAAATTCTTCCCAAACCACTGCTGGAAAAGTGGGTCAGTGTTTGTGCTGCAGAAATCACACACTTCAGCTTTGAGCAAAAGTGTCATTTTTGAATGACTGCTTGAGGTTTTGTGCATTGTGGAATGTTGCATTTTCATCACAAATAATTCATTAAACAATAAATAATCCGTATTTCTTCAAATAAATATTAATAATATATAAATATTTATTTTTTGCACAGGTTCCAAAAACAATCTCTCCAGTCTGGAATATGGAAGAACGCCATATGGATTGTAAATACATTTGTTTAAAAAAAACAGGGCTGAGCATTGCAACAACTACTGAACTTGACTAGAAAGACTTACTGAGGGCTGAAGCTTTGTGTGTGTGTGTGTGTGTGTGTGTGTGTGTGTGTGTGTGTGTACATGCATACTAAGGATCATGTGTGTGTGTGAAATCGGAGCTGGTGTTTTGGACTCCTGTGGATGAAGGACGTTTCCTCGCAGTCTGAATGTTCTGGCCTGAATTAAAGTTCACGGTGTCTTTTTTCTAAATTCAGCCTCATTTTCAGCTCCAGCAGGAATCAACAATCTGGTTTTGCATTATGAAACAGACTGGAGATCCATTGACAATATCTGCATATATTTATTTGAGTTTGTTTAGATCAAGATCATGTCTTTTTAATGATTTATATTTGTATGTTTGAGATTTATCTATGCAGGGATCTGATTAAATTATTGCGTATGTGGTCGACTTTAACAGTCCTGCGTGTTAGGAGTAACTACGGCTGCTGTACACAGGTGATATTTATTGAAGGATTGAATAGGAATATTTATTTCATATGAAGTTTTATTTTCTACATGACTTAGTGGAACTATTTCATTGCTGACAGAGACTACGCTGCAATTATTTCACTCTGAATACAAATAAAGATTGTACATGCCACTGTCCGCTGAGTGGGTGTGTAAGTTTGCATGAGTGTTGCACGTAACTGTGTTTTAGACGGAGGACGTCAGCTGATGCCAGAGTGAGCTGAATCATGCATTTCAGCACGTTCGTAGTCACCCGTCTGAAAAAAAGGAAAACCAGCGTGTGGCATGATGACAAACAGCTGAGAGATAGACATGCACTTCATTTAAAGGAGTAGTTCACCCAAAAATGAACTATAATGAGGCATCCGAGATTAGGATGAGTTTGTTTCTTCATCAGATTTGGAGAAATGTGTCATTGTATCACTGTCTCAGCAATGGATGCTCTGCAGTGAATGGGTGCCGTCAGAATGAGAGTCCAAACAGCTGATAAAAACATCACAATCCACACCACTCCAGTCCATCAGTTAACATCTTGAGAAGACAAAAGCTGAAACAAATCCAAGACATTAATAACGCTTCCTCCAGTGAAAAAGTGTTCTGGTCTGAATCAGGAGAGAAATCTGCACAGATCAAGCACCACAAAACGGCTCTAAACAAATGTGGCTGGATTTTGATGTGAGAGACAACAGGAGATGGACTTTTTCAGTGGACTCATTTTATTTAAAAACATCTTAAAGATGGTTTTAATGCATTATACTGTCTGAAGGTGTAACAATGAATAGATATTGTATAACAGTGGTTAGTTATTCATGAGATCATACTATGCATCATAATATGAATTACAAGCATAATTAACTTTTATAATGCATGTTTCTTTAAAACCGTACACTGTATTTGAATAGCACAAATGTCAAAACTAAAGTACTTCGTCAGTAAATAAGAGCACATGAATTTTAATTCAGTGATCATTGAAGCATGTTTATAAAGACTTGAGGGGGAGAGAAAAAAAAAAAAAAAAAAAACCCTTGACAAGATGAACTGTGGCATATAGTAATACAATTTCTCCTCTTCCTGATTCCCAGAGAATGCATGAATTGATTAAATGAGTCACCATTATTGCAGTGCAACTTGCTTTAGATAAGAGCATCTGTTAAATGCCTAAAATAACAGTAAATGTACTATTGTGGTGGTTGGCCTAATGCATAACCAGAACAAAAAACAAAGACATCGTTTCTTCAAAAAGAATTTATTTTCTGTATTTGTTCAAGTACAAAAAAAAAAAAAAAATAATAAAACGTTGCATTTGAATATCAAATAAATAAGATGCATGGAATATGCATATGATTGTTTAAAACAAGCAAAAATAAAAAGCACCTTTTCCATTTGATCGAAGGGAACAATAACTGCATCCAGACACTTTGTTACACATCTCTGAACAAACCGGCACTTGAATAACAGAAAAACCATCACATTTGCTACATGGAAAATAGCTGCCACATCTGGTTTCCATGAACCTGAGGTAAACACTTCAACAGCAGCCCGAAAACTCCTGCTTCACTAGAACGTCAGCAAAAGTGCAACTTAACAGACATACCATACTGTATTACAGAGCTGTGAGTTGGTAATTCACTGCTTTAAACAGTCATACAACAATCAGGCCTCTCGCGAGACCAGCTTCATTTAAAACCTAGTAAAAATTCATGACATGGACAGAGTCAGTCAGGCTCAGCATTCTTCGATCAAAAGCTCTTCAGAGCTGTACAGTTTTCTTTTAATAACTCTAAATCCAGTGCTCAGTTTAAGTGCACATCTAACAACCGGAGACGAAGGTGATCTGCCAGTGAAAAGCCCTTGGATTTTTGGCCAAAAGCCCCTGGAGTCGAGCCTTAGCACAAGAGTGAGCTGGAAGGTGGGCACTAAGTAAGGGTCAACAGCAATCTGTCCCACAGTTTCACAGCTGCCATCCTGCTCAACGCAGAGGTCAATAAGGGCACCGCGAAGGCCGCAGGGCTCACTGACCGACAGATGCACCAGCTCCTGACCGATGTGCTCCAGGAGCTGATCAGGAATGAGAAGTTTGGAACAGTGCAGGACGCCATCTTTGGCATCGGTCAGATTAAGTGCGATGAGCTGCACCACTTCTTTGCACAACGCCTCTTCGGTCGGGTCGAAAAACAAGTCAGATTTGGACAGATCGGGTATGGATATGGAACCTGCGGGAGACGAATGAAAACATGCATTAGACTCAAGAAATTGCGTGAGAGCTTAAAACCAAAGTTGAAAATGTATGCATGGAAATGTTAAAATAATTCAGACACCAGATTTTGATTTTTTTTTTTTTTTTTTAAACTAGTGGGTGCATGACACTATAGTTGATTTATGCAAGTCAGGATAGCAAAATAAAGTAAACTAACATTATACCCCAAAATTCTTCATACAGTGGACTACCAGTAAACTTAGGGAGCAAAAATTTGATTTTACACTTTGACCTGACCATGTTGTTACATACCTTTCTATCAAAGTTATCTGACATTATCAAGATGAATTTGTTCTGACAGTTTAACGGAGTTTGTCATTTTATTACCATTTTCTAAACTATAGCAAATAAACTGATAATGTGAGAAAGGCGTCTGAATAAATTGTTTTGACGGTGTAAGAGTGTGTGTTTACCTGCATCTGATGCATCGTCTGTGCTGCTGTGATTGTCTGAATCAGAGTCCAGGCTTTGGCTGCTGTGCAGTTTCTCCATCAGTTTGCTCCAGGACAAGCGTTTGGATGGAGCGTCAGATGTTGGTGTGGATGGGAGACTGGAGTCTTCAGACGAAAGGCTGGAAGTCAGCTGGTCATGCATTGTTGAGTCTTAAGATAAAAAAGACGACTTGGTTTTATTATTCATGCATGAGACAATCAGCTGGTACAAAAAAAAAAAAAAAAAAAAAAAAAAAAAAAAAAAAAAAAAAAAAACACACACACACACAACAAACACACACACACACCCTTCCTCAGTCTTTTTGGCTTTTTCAGTACAAATATCTAAACGCTCTTAAGTTAAGATGCATTTACTAATAAAATGACTTGAGATATAAAGTCTTACTTTCTGAAAAGTGCATTAAAATTATGCTTTTGTATTGAAAAAATGACTATGCATAAAACAAGACCAAAATCTGCCAATAGGGTGAGAAATTCCTTTTATTTTTCCTCACCCCATTAACAGATTTCGTTTTAAAAGTACAAATTCACTAAATATTGATGTTCTTCTGAAAACAATCTATAGTTATTTTGCTTCTCATCTTAAAAAGTGTTTAGATATTTGTACTGGAAAATAAAACAAGCAAGAAAATCATCCCCGCAGTGCAAACAAGTCAGTCAAAGAACAAAGTATTGTCATTTTAACAACAAAAAAAAAGTGATGTGAATATTGCAGCAAATAGTGATGAACAGAAATGCAGCATACTTTTGTCTTGTATTGTACTCCAAGGTTTCAATGAAGAACAATGAAGACAATAAAAACATTAAAAATAATCAAATAGGACACTTACCGATATCCTGTAGTGTTAATCTTCAGATGTGATGAATTGTCGGTAGTTTTCCGCAGGTGAAATAGTCCCAAACAAAGGCTGTCGACCAACAAAGCCGTGTGAGAAGCGGAATAAGTGCAGCATCTGTTAGTGTCCGCAGTGAAGCCTGCAAAACACTGACGTAACGCTTTCAGCGCCTGCTTATATACCCGCTGACCACGCCCCCTTTGAGTTTCCAGCCAATCAGCGTTTACGTCACGTCTTTCGCGTCCCAAGTTCGCCTGGTAACACGAGTCTGCAGCGCTGATCACGGAGAGCGTGGACACGCGGTGGCGAATCTCACATCTGCGCGTTTGTTTGTGCTTTGATTGGGCGATTTAGTAGTGATGGCGAAGTGAAGAGTTCTGAACCAACAAACCTTTCAACGCAATTGTATCGGGAAAAGGTTCATTACTCGAAGCTTTTTAAAACGGTTCATGCTGTGGTCATAAAAATAAATAATAAAAAGTGTTATGTTCCAGATTACATCCAGTGATTTACATCTGGTTCTACAACTGATTCTTTGTTTTATTATATTTTATATAAATAATGGTCATTGTCAAAGTCATTCATTTGTGTCGGTGTACTGGCACTAAAATAAGTAAAATAAATAAAACATAAATTCATAAATTAAATCTATGATCTGTTTATTTGAACTCTGCCTCAGTCCTTAGACTGTTATTTCATGGCCAACGTTCATTTTTGAGCTCAATATATAAATTACGATAAAATAAATAAATAAAAGAACAATGCTGACACATTATAATGTAATATAATGTAAAGGAAACAGCACTGAGGTTCGCTTCGTTTGAAGCAGATACTGAAGCAGTCACGTGGTTTTCTCAAAGCTTCGGACGTCATAGATCACGTGCTTTTCTCAAAACGAATCATACTCCGATTCAGTGCTTCAGTGTGAAATGTGTTGTTTTTTGATACAAGCCTCGTACAGATTCTGCAATAAAAAAATAATAATAATAAAGTTTTGTTAGTTCGCATCTAACAAAGTTAAAGAGATTCATTATAAAATCCTTCATAAATTTTATCCCGTTAATTTGTCTATTTCTGAATATTCTGATGTTGATGAGTCTTGCTGGTTTTGAGGTTTTGTTGAGGAAACAGCTGCCCATCTGTTTTGATTGTAGTATCACCAACAAACTATGGGTTGACTTAAGCACCTATGTTTCTAACCTTACAAATGTGACCCATACCTTCGTCCTCAAAGATGTTATTTTTTTATTATGAAAATCCAAAGCTATTATCTGCTGAATATGTTGTTAATTTTCTTATATTGAATGCAAAATTCTTCATTCATAAGCAAAAATGGCTTAAATCTCCTTTGTCTTTCCCCCTTCTTCTTTCTGAATTTGATTCTCTTGTTTCATCTCTTAGACTTACAAATAACAAAAAGAGTGCCAAATTTTTGATGCACTATGACAACTTTTCTAGAATGATGTAATTTTATTTTTGCACTTTTCTGTATAGATAATACCATCATTTGATGTACACAAATCCAGAATATTCTTTTCTGTCCTTATTTTTATGATTGTTTTTTTTTTGCACGAATATTCATGTTTAGGCTACATAATAAATAATAGTTTAACAACCAAATAATACAAATATTGCAAAATGGAAACATTTGGATTCTTGTCGAATGAGAGAGGCTCGTGAGCGCATGCCGCTTCAGCTTTGCTTGACGTTTATGTGCTGTTTATGATAAATGCCAGCTTATAGCGTGATTTTTTTATATTATAGTTTAATATAAAATTTTATAGCTGCTTATTTTGTCATTCTTGTTCTGTAATATCGTTAAAAGTAAAGGATTTGTTGTGGACTGAAATGAACTAAATAGGCTAAATAATGTTTATGTTTGTAAAGGTTTCCTTATATTTACTGGTATTTAATATAGGGTGGATTAGGGTAATGTGGGACACTTTTTGACATTTTGACTTGTGCATCAAAATGTTATATCATTATGAAATTTCCAAGATGTTCCCTATCTAAATCAGAAGAAATTTTTCAGATATTGTAATTAAAGGGGAAATGGCACATATATTAGTGCTCCTTGTTTAAGAATTTGTGGATTGTCTAATGTGGGACAGCTCATGCTCAAATCTGGGACCCTATGTTTTGGGTTATAAATAGTCAAATTTTTACAAAGTAAACTTTACACTCATGGTTAAATGTGCATACCCATGTTTGCTTAATTAATTTAGTAGGCCTACAGTGTGTTTGCTGTCTTCATAAGTCTAAAAAACTAGTAACCTATATGTTCATATATGGAATGTTAAATACAATTATATAACACAGAAATCTTATATTATTTAAAATAATTTATTTTAAAAATGTCAGATTTCTGGCGGAAACAATAATAATAACCATGTGATAAAGTCAAAAATGACAAAGATTGCTTCAAATAGAAAATATTCTTAACACATTTTAACAATATTATTGCAAATTTTGATGTACAAATACATCACAAATATAATTTGATAACAATTTAGAACATTGTTTTATTTATAACAGATTTATATCCTTAACATTAATTTTGTCTAAGTCCTATGTCACTGTCATTTCAGTGAACTTTACAAGAGGTACTTCCTGTTTGATGATTTTCATAGCCACATTTCTGACATAATTTCCAGAAAGTCAAGTGATTTCAATAACTTGACACCCCTGCTTGAATTCAACACCAAGCATGTCCACAAAGAAGAGATAAATGCACTGAAGCTTAGGTGTCCCACATTAGTCAGTGTCCCACATTACACTAATCCACCCTACATAAAAAATAATGAAATTCTTTGCAATTACAAGGGTAACGGGTGTTTTTGGAGTAAGATCAATTTCTCTTTCATGAGATTACTTCCTCTTTTTGACCGGGTGTTTTTAGGGGTGTGATATTCAAATGACGATTGTTTTCTGGCGCCACATTTATCAACACATGATCATTCGTACGATGAGATTGGTGGCATACCAATGTTTCATGAATCACACGTGAACTCTGTCGTAAGTTGATCTGTGCGCACGGATCTGCGCTCGTTTCTACGCTAGATTGATAAATGAGGCCCACTGAGAGCTTCGTGCAGTTAAATGCTTCCTTATCCAATAATTCATGCCTGCTGGATTTAATATGGGCTGTTAGCAAGAGATACTTATGGAAAGCTGACATGTGCTTCACTGTAAACAACTTTTGCTGTTCTGTATCATGCAACTTTTCTGACCTCACATTTGTCACACTGCCAAACTATTTAAAATGGTGAAAAACTTGGTGACTAGTTACGCTTAAAAATAAGTTGGTGCCATTTCAATAAACTGGCTTTATTCAAATACCTAAATACACTTACTTATACCAACAAAATGAAGTTTTATGGGTTAAATAAAGAAGAAATAGTTAACAATTGCAGATTAACACTTTTTATAGTTTTTAAGACCTGAAATGTAGACTTTTCCTTATATTTTATTATAATGTATTGATTTAAAAAAAATCTTAATAACTCTTTAAAATGAAACCAAACTAAAAGCACCAAAAGTTCACATTCAGGGGTCTGATTTTTTGGGGAGTTTTAATGTTTGTACTTTTGATGGTGGAAAACTTTATTAAATGGTGACTAGTTACACTAACTAAACAAAAAATGGAAATATCTACAACTGTTTTTATTCAAATCAAAAGTAATTTATTGTTCTATAATCAACCTACATACATTGTACCAAGAAAATAGAATTTTATGGGTTAAATTTAGCTACAAGTTGCAGGTTAACATGTTTTTATAGTGTAAAAGGCATAAATATACTTTCCTTTGTATTTTAATCCAAAATAATCATTTAAAAAGTGTATGGACACATGAACCTTGTTCTCACATTTTAACCAAACTAAAAGTACTAAAAGGGTTCTGAGTTTGTGGGGAATTTTCACATGAAACCCATGAAACTAGAGTTAACACACTTTGGTATGTTAGAAAGCTCCAACAAACTTAAAAACTAGTCTTCACTGGAAAGAGTTCATAATAAAGCAAGATGTAATTTGATTTTGTCTTTGTCTTTGAGCTAAAGTGACTGCATTTGGCCAGTAAAGTGTGAAGCGCTGCAGTGGGGGAGGTTCAGGAAGGGTTAAAAGTTTCCTAGTTTAGAATGAAGGCCTGTTGCTGGACAGCAGAGACCATCCCACAAGGACAGGCACATTCCTGTCTTCTGTTTGCTAGCCAAGGGTGTGTTTTCCCTCAAATCCTGCTGCAGCTTTTGCATATAATGCATTTGAATCAGTGCAGCTGCATGAATACACAAACATCCGAAAGTTTTTCTGCGTTACATCAGTGCTAGATTATAGCACACGTTTATATGTGGTGCTTTTAGAAAGGCCTGCTGCTTTTTCACTCCTCAGCAGAATTGGGCTTGACAACAACTGCTGAAGATCTGACCTCTGCCAAATGTGCAATAAAGACGCTTAGTGAATGAAAAACCATTTCAGTCCTGAAGAAGGATGCAATTTTAGTATGTGTTATCACAGCAGAGGATTTCTCTGAGCATTACATTACAGTCCCCCAGTAAATACATGATTTATTTACCTTTATTTAACCAGGAAAGCAACTTAGATTCTTATTTACAACAATGTCTCACGATTCTGGCTTTATATTCAGTGATTTGGACTTTACTTTGCACGTAATGACCTGGATCACTGTCTCATACTTGATGGCTGCTCTGTAAATTCTTCGTCATCAGTTAGGAACCTAGAAGTACTTTCTGATAGCAATCTTTCCTTTGAAAAACATGTTTCTAGCATTTGTAAAACTGAATTTTTTCATCTTAAAAATATATCTAAATTACGACCTATGCTCTCAATGTCAGATGTAGAAACATTAATTCATGACCTCGAGGCTAGATTATTGTAATACTTTATTGGGTGGTTGCTCTGCGCTTTTAATAAACAAACTACAGCTGGTTCAAAATGCAGGTGCTAGAGTTCTTACTAGAACCAGGAAGCATGACCACATTAGCCCGTTCTGTCAGCACTGCACTGGCTCCCTATTAAACATCATATACATTTTAAGATCTTGCTAATTACCTATAAGGACCTGAATGGTTTGGCACCTCAGTATTTGAGTGAGCTCTTATCACACTATAGTCCTTCAAGTCTGTTGCGATCTCAAAACTCTGGCCATTTGATAATACCTAGAATATCAAAATCAACTGCAGATGGGAGATTGTTTTCCTATTTAGTGCCCAAACTCTGGAACAATCTACCTAACACTGTTCGGGAAGCAGACACACTCTGTCAGTTTAAATCTAGATAAGACCCATCTCTTTAACCTGGCTTACACATAATACACTATCACATTTCTATAATTCAAATCCGTTAAAGGATTGTTAGGCTGCATTGATTAGGTCAGCCGGAACCGGGAACACTTCCCAAAACACCCGATGTACTTGTTACATCGTTAGAAGAATGGCATCTACGCTAATATTAGTCTGTTTCTTTCTTATTCCGAGGTCACTGTAGCCACCCGGATCCAGACTGTATCCAGATCAGATGGTCACTGCAGCCACCCGGATCCAGTCCGTATCCAGATCAGATGGTGGATCAGCACCTAGAGATGACCTCTACAGCTCTGAACGTCAGCGGAGACCAGGACAACTAGATGAGCCCCAGAGACTGATCCCCAGTGAAGACCCTGTCTCCTAGACGGCCATCGGGACAAGACCACAGGAATCAGATGAGTCCTCTGCACAATCTGACTCTGCTGCAGCCTAGATTTAAACTGCTGATTTAACACTGTTTCCCCGTCTAAATACTGTAAAGCTGATATAAAGCCATCCAGCTTTATATCAAGCTGATGTAAAGCTGCTTTGACTCAATTTGCATTGTTAAAATCACTATACAAAGTGACTTGACTTGACTTGACTTTACGCCTCGCAATTCTGACTTTCCATCTCGCGATTCTGATTTTACATTTTGCAATACTGACTTTACGTCTCACAATTCTGACTTTATTTGCAATTCTGACTTTACGTCTCACGAGTCAGACATTACGTCTCACAATTCTGACTTTACATCTTGCAATTCTGACTATGTTTTGTGATTCTGACTTTACGTCTCACGATTCTGACTTTACATCTCACGATTTTGACTTTACATTTCGCAATTCTGATTTTCATCTCGCAATTCTGATTTTCATCTTGCAATTCTGACTTTTCATCTCGCAATTCTGAATTTGTCTCTCGCAATTATGACTTTACATCTCACAATTCTGACTTTACATCTCAATTCTGACTTTTCATCTTCTGACTTTTCATCTCGCAATTCTGACTTTACATCTCACAATTCTGAATTTACGTCTCACAATTCTGACTTTATATTCTGATGTTGTGAGAAAAAAAAGGACAGAATTGTAAGATATAAAGCTGCAGGTTTTTTTTAATCCTGTGGCAGAAACAGACTTCCATAGGTTTATATATTTCCATGTAGCAGACACACAAATAGTGTTGTGTTTGTTCAATCATTATTGCCCATATGCAGGATTATAGAGATGTGCTGCTCATAAATGTGGTTACTTTGGGAAAAAGCTTTGGCAAAAACGCTCCTCAGTATTTATCTATAACTAGGTTGCGAGTTTAATCCTAAAAGATGGTGAACTGAGGGTGACTAAAATTGCAACACCAGGTTGCTTTGGATCAAAAACATGTTGAGTAAAACTCATTTAGAGCCGTATAATGATCCTTACGACTTCTACGAAATGCTGCAATAATAGCTGGAAGGTTTCCTGGTTAAAACTTAAAGCTGTTTGTCCATTTGAATGAAAGCCTTTGACCACTTTAACTGTGAATAATAAACCGTTTCTTCAGGACAAAGAATTAAGCAACCAAAAGCGAATAAAGTTTCAAAAGCTCAAGAAATCTATTACGTGAAGTACTCTCTCAGCGACTGACTGCAGTTTCACTAGCTGGACTTTTATTTAAGTTCATGCACACATTCCTACGCATATATTGCAACTGGAGTTTGTTGGACAGAAGCCAAACTTCACAGATGTACTTCAGCAGAGGAGGACAAACAGTTCCCTCTGAACATAGGAGTAACCGCAGAAAAACAAAGACACGTGTTCCCCGTTCAAGAACAAAACATACCGTCCCACTTCATTTACATCTCGCACTACAGAGCCGCTTGTATTTTATGATCATTAAGCAAATGACTCAAATGTTGCCATGAAATCAACAACAGAACTCAGTCTGTTCTTCTACTGAGAAAAGAGCAATGTTTGTGCAATATTCAAATCTGAATATATGCATAAGAAACTGTAAAAATATGTTCATCATATTTCACAACAACAAAAGCTATATTTAGCATAAAAAAGAAGCCTATTTGAAGGACCATAAGGATTTTCTTTTAAAACCCATTTCGCATATTTTATTTAAAATGTATTTATATTATATTAATACTAATTACTTCATTAATACTAAATACTAACATATATAAGTGTATTTATGTAAAATACTAAATAAATAGTTCATTATATATATATATATATATATATATATATATATGAAACACGGCAGCTCAAACAAGACCAAGTCCTATCTAAATGAATGGGGGAATCTCGAAATCTCAAAAACTTCTCGCTGAACTCACAATTAAATTACATATGTCAAATCAGCAACAAAAATCTGAAATTAATTGCCCAACGAATGTTGCTCTTATGATCAAATAGCATTTAAAAAGCTTATTTTATTATTAAAGCATTGAACCATCTTTGTATTTCTATAGTCTTTGTTTTAAAATAAAAATTAAATTAAAACATTTACTAAAAAAGATGAAATATTTTTATTTACCTGCCTGCCATGTGACCATTAATCAGCATCAAAGAAACTGTGAACATGCAAGTGATACGTAATTATTGAAATATTTATTTTCAAAATCTCAGTGGTAAATAATACTTATTTGGTGAATAAAGTTTAGATGTCAAAACGTTTTGGAACGCCTGCATTACATGTAAATAAGAAATAACGTGAATATGTGCGTTTTAATGAGTTTGAAAGACAAAAGCCTTCCAAAGACATAATAATACTTGATTAAAAATCCTACAGAGTGATAGTTCAAATGAAAATGAATGTGTTCATCAGTAGTTGATGCAATGTTGAAACCCTTCTTAAACCTGAAATGATTTTTGTAAATCCAGCGGTCAAATGCTGTGTCGCCACCTGACTAATGATTAATGGCCAATGACTGTGTGTAATGTGTGAATGTCCACAAAACTGGACTTTCTTAATGTATATAATCGGTAGGCTATTTTAGAAAGGAAAATTTAAAAGATGAAAAATAAAAATTAGGGAGAATCAATGAATTTAGAATAATTTATTGCTATTGTGTGAATAATATTTAATCATGTAATCCATAAAAAAGTAACTGTAGTCTGATTACGAGTATTTTAAAATGTAACTTACTCTAATTACAAGTACTCAATTTTTGGAATCTGATTACGTAATCCAGATTACATGTAATCAGTTACTACCCAGCTCTGTATACACACACACACACACACACACACAGTATAAATTTAGGAAAAATATTTAATTATTACTAATTAATTCATAATAAATTCATAGAAGTAAATTTAAATTAATTACACACACACACACACACACACACACATATATATATATATATATATATATATATAATACTAAATTATAGAACATAACTTAATCGATTAATATTAATATAATACACAATTTTTATTTTTAATAATATATATACACACACACATACATCACTGTTTTTGTTGTATTGCCTTTAATTTATCATTAAAAATGATATATTAAAATGTAAATATAAAAAGGACCATTAATTGAGAATGATAAGAATGACAAAAAATCTAAACTATAATGTCTGGAGAGATTTTTTAATGAAAAATTGCATTAAATGTAAAAAAGGAATTAAAACAATTAAAATAAATTTTCATTAAAAATGTTTAATTTCTAAACATCTTAGTCATGAATTGTCCATTTTTCGTAATATTTTCAATTCCCATTTCATGCAAACTATAATTTCTTTTTGCTGTGAAACATTTTTCTTGAGCTCCACCCTGTGTTTCTGGCATTAGGACTCAGCGGTGGAGTTAGAAATGCCCTTTTGTTGAATTAAGACAGAAGTGGACAATCAACATCTCAGCTAGAACAGAATAGAACGTTCAGTACTTTCATTCAGATACATCTCTGCTGCCTGCTTCGATAAAGGCTGATAAACATCTACTGATGTTCAGTGGTTCATCAAGAATCTGAAGGAACTCAAAGCAATGTTTACACAAGGCTCACAATGCATTGCTTTCCCTTTCTCACTCAAGTTTTAACATCAACTTTAACTTTTATTCTCATTATTTCCACATAAAGCAGTAAGCTCATTTAAATGGTAGAGCTCTGAGTGAGTGATGTGCTTGTTTTTGTGCTGGAGCTTCAGCTCAAGGACAAAGACTGAGGCTCTTTTTTTTTATCTGTTTGTCAGTCGGTTTGTCCTCCCCCACTCTGTGTTCCTGCAGGACACCCACGTCTGTCTCTGAAACAAACCCTCAGCCATTGTTTTTGCCAAACAGAGTTTATCATGCACATCCTCAGTTGACTAAATAATAACTAGAGAAAAAGCTAATGAAAACACACACTGACTGAAGTCACTGAAAACATTTTTGTACTGGTAAAAATGTAAATATGACACCCTTTTGCTTTTTGCAAATGCCTTGTGCTTTGAATAACAAAATGCATTGCATATAATATTTTCATTACACTATTTGGATTAACATTAACTTATAAACATAATGTGATGCATATTTGTCAGTCATACATGAATGAAGCAGGTCAGATTTCTGTAATAGTATTAACAAACAAGTTTTAAACTGCGTTTTAAATACAAAATAACCAGGTATATTTATTTATTATAAATAAGTTTCAATCTCATGCATTTTAACTAACTGATTATTGTTCCACAGCTAGTCAAATTTAAACCATGTTCATACTTTTAACTGAATAAATGTAATTGTTTTTGCAGACAACAGATATATGCTGATTCTAAACAATTTTAAATAAATGTAATAAAGATAGAAATAATACATACATATATCTAAATAAATATATTTAGTTTTTTTTAATATAAAATCAAATAGATTTCTGTATGAATGACAAATCACGTATCACTTTACATTTACTAGTTTCTTAATGTAAAAACTGTGTAATCCAATATTCAATTAAACACAATTCAAATACATACATTTTATTTATTTATTGAGGACATTAAGGAAGCAAATAAAATCACTGCTGATTTCATGTTAAACTTTATGTAAAGATTTTAATGCATCCATTGATCATCATTTACATTAATTCACGCAACATTATGAATTGTGCTTAAAATGGCTTTTATTGTACATGTATTCAGAGTTCATACATGAAAAAATCAACACTGTGAAAACACAGGGTTATTTTAAAGTATTCCTAAGGCTGTATCCAAAAACACAATGCATATTTACACACATGATCACAAACACTCAATGTTGGCGATTACAAACCAGTGCAAAACAACATACACCTACAGTACATTCTGAAGAACTCATTTCAGCTCAAAACCAATGAAAATGTTTATGAGCGGAGAAACTGATCCGTCTGTTCTGAATGCAGTCATGAGGTTGTGAATCCCAGGAGCTGCTCGATGGGTTTGTATTTCCACTCGTCTGCTTCCAACTGCTCCACCAGTCCGGCCAGACGCTCCATCCGTGAAACCTGCTGATCTGAGATCAGAGACAATCCAGATTAACCTTCGGTGAAGCTCAAATTCTCATTCAAACTCTAACATGCACAGAATTTTAAAGGAACAGTTCACCTTAAAATGAAAACTTGCTGAAAATCTGCTCACCGTCAGGTAGTCAGAGATGTAGATGAGTTTGTTTCTTCATCAGATTTGGAGAAATTTAGCATTGTATCACTGTCTCACCAGTGCATGCTCTGCAGTGAATGGGTGCCGTCAGAATGAGAACATGTTAACTGATGTTAACTGATGGACTGGAGTGGTGTGGATTATTGTGATGTTTTCATCACAATAATCCACACCACTCCAGTCCATCAGTTAACATCTTGAGAAGACAAAAGCTGAAACAAATCCATCATTAAGACGTTTTTAACTCAAATCCGAGTCCATAATCCATATTAAAATCCAGCCACAGATTTGTTTAGAGCTGTTTTGTGGTGCTTGATCTGTGCAGATTTCTCTCCTGATTCAGACCAGAACACTTTTTCACTGGAGGAAGCGTTATTATGGATTATGGACTCGGATTTGAGTTAAAAACGTCTTAATGATGGATTTGTTTCAGCTTTTGTCTTCGCAAGATGTTAACTGATGGACTGGAGTGGTGTGGATTATTGTGATGTTTTTATCAGCTGTTTGGACTCTCATTCTGACGGCACCCATTCACTGCAGAGCATTCATTGCTGAGACACTGATGCAGTGACACATTTCACATTTTTATTTGTGAGTGAACTGTTCTTTTAAGTAAATTTAGGTGTGTTTTTCAGATATTTTTTAGCTTACCATGTTTAACCTGCTTCAGTGTGGATGCAACTTGATAGCTGAACACAGACTCGCATAAAAATCTATCAGATCCATCTGTGGAAAAAGGCAGATGTATGCATGCATTACATCAGCATTGTGAAAATCCTGAGTAACATGCAAACACACACAAACCAGCCGTAGGTCACAGAGTCACGCTGTTCTGAGCAACTGCTCCTTTTGTTTCTGTCTCTGCTGAGCTCATTAACTAACAGATGGGAATGACCCCTCGTAACAGCCCCGTCCTGCGCAGGCCGCTGGGCAAATGACCCAAAAACTGCGCTCAGATTTGAGAAGGATTTCAAAAACAAAAGAGGCACCAGCGCAGGACCTAAACTGGGGAAAATCTTTCCATAACAGTTTATATAACAGGCTTCTGTGGCAACCGGATGTGGCCTTTTTGAGCTGCTGAGGGACAAAAATGGTATTCAGAAATGCAAGAGAAAGAGGTAAACGGCCCACACACCCTCCATCATCTCTCCAGCTCCTTTCGGGTAGGTGTACAGCACTTTTCTGGGCGGGATGAGCTCTGAAGCGCTGAAGCCGGATCCGGTCACCGAGCTGCCACTGACTCCTCCAGCCGAGGACGAGGATGAAGACGCGGCCATTCTACAGATCACACAAAAACTACATTACAAACACAAGAACGTGCCATTAAATACAGCTCAACTAATGCACTGAAAGAGTTTGTGAAATAAACAGTACAAGACTAGAGATTACAGACTGTTCACACAAAACAATTCAAACTCAACCACTGTTTGGGCAAAACCTGGTTTTCTTATACACATTTTTTTGTTTTGTTAAACAAATAACTAATAACTATAGAAACGATACTTATAAATACATGTTTACGTAAACATTTTTGCACTGGTAAAAACGTAAACATGACAAGTCTATGCAAAAGCTACACGGTTTGAATAAAAAAACATTATATAACAGCCTATAGAAAAACACTATACACACACACAAATCAAAAAGAGAGAATATTATATAACATTACATTAATTCTTTAACTTTGATGTTTAATTATAAAACTAATAATAAACTACATTACAAACATGAGAACATGCCAGAGTTCAACTGATGCACTGAATGAGTTTGTGAAATAAACAGTATTAGTTTAGTTTACACAAGACTATAGATTATAGAATCATCCAAAACAATTCAAACTCAGTCACTGTTTGGACAAAACCTGGGGCCGGCTGTATAAACATAGCCACTATGTTAAGACTGTATCTTAAGAAATTGTTTGATCAACTAGCAGTTAGCCAAGAGGTAACCAGTCTTACTTTTCTGACTCAAATTTGGCCAATCTATCTTTTTGTAATTTAAGAAAACAAATTAGATGACTAACTTTTTAAGACTAGTCTAAGCAGTTTATGCAACAGGTTTTGTGCTGAAATCTGTGACCAGGGGTCATTGTTCAGCAAATGTTCGCGCGGGAGAAGACTTTCTTAAGACTAAAGAAAATTGGACAAGCTTGATATTGTCACGAGCATCTAAATGCTTATATAGAAAAGAAAAGAAAGATTAATGCTGCTGTTGTCTGCTAATGTGTTACCCTACTAGAACGGTTTCCTTATGAGATGTTAAAACATATTCTGATTATCTGATAAATGTAGGCCTTATCTTTATTCATATTACTATTTACTGTAATTGCCCGATAATGTTGGAGATCTAGTTTGTTCCTTACAAATGCATATGATTATACAGCTGATGTGTCACTGAAGCTGACCAGTAAAAATTCATATAGCTGTCAAAATGTTACCACTCTTTCATAATAACTTACTATAAATGTTTAATAAAGTGTGATTTTGAGCTCCTCTTATAAAGCATATTGATCAGCTGACATTTTGATACAGTCTGGTCTGACAGGTCAAAATTATATACCAAAATGTTACCCCTTTTTACTCTAAGTCTATAAGTCTATGTTCTTCAAACTCATTCAAGTGATGTAGAGATTTCTCCTTTTTCCTCTAGGTTCATTCTTGTTGTCTTTCGAGTAACAGTCACTAATTATTAGACATCACAGAAATCATTAACAGAAAAAAAGAAAAAAAAAATACTCACTAAGCTAATTTCTGTGATGGTTTTTAGGTTATCATTCAGAATATTCCACCTCTAACACTGTTGAAATTTCATAACTGTAAGTACAGTCAACTTAAGTGTATAGGTCATATCAATTTAACTTGTATTAAGCAGACTTAAAAACGTGAGTTGAACCTTGTATAGCCTAAATAATTTTAAAAAAAGTTAAGAATTGCTTAACTTATTTTGATGAGTAAAAGTAATGTAAAAACATGATCTATAAAAGATGACTTTTTCATGACTTACTGATCATACCATTTTTATTTTACATTTATGTTTGCGTATTGCTAAGAATTTGTTACCATTAGAATTATATTTTAGAGATTTCCTCATGAGTTTTTTCCTACCTTTTAGAGTATTCTTAGAAGAATTTTCATTTTAATTTCACAAGTCAAATTAGAGATAAGTTATGATTGGGTTCAAATGTTTTTATATAATCTGAAAAAAGTAGGATACAAAGTGTATGAATAAATAGACTTTTATGTAACTGTAAATAACTTAAAATGTTGTCTGCTCACAGATCAACCTTTTACAAAACAAATACAGAAATACATACTGTATACAGTACTTAATATACTATAGTATATAATTATATACATGTTAAATGTTCACTGTCCCACATGACTTTTATGGTTTATTCATTTATTTATTTTTTAATGTTTACAACACTATTTCACGAACAAATAATAATTTAATTTCAATAAACTACATACAACTTGAAAGGTCTAAGTTTTTCAGCATTACTGCACTTTTTTTTAATAAAAAAATGTAGAAATGGAGGGGGTGAACGTTAACAAGATAAATTAATTTCAATTCTGCTTTTTCTCTTGATGCCACGTAATACCTTCACATATTAGCATATTATTTATATTTTTAATGAAGTGCAGATTCTGATATGAATAACAAAAAACTAGGTTAATGTGTAGTTCTTATTGCTTTTTCTAAATGATTAAGCCAGTTAATGGCAGGGACATATCAAACAACTTTTGTTTAAATGAGAAAAATAAGAGGAGCTGACACATACGTCACTTTATTAAGCATTAAATAAAGAGGGCTAGCATTTCAGTAGCTTTAAATTTAACCTGTCAGAACCTATTGTATCTATAAATATCAATATCTGATCAATATGCTTTATGTAAAATAGAAAGAAAATGAGCTCACACATCACGAGTTGCTTTATTAAAATTTTTTAGTCAGTTATTATGAAATAGAGAGTGGTAACATTTTGACAGCTATATGAATTTTTACTGGTCAGATTCAAATAGTATTATTAAATAGTAATATGAATAAAGATAAGGCCTACATTTATCAGATAATCAGAATATGTTTTAACATCTCATAAGGAAACCATTCTAGTAGGGTAACACATTAGCACATAGAGCATCATATTCAATAAATATAGAAAAACTATTTATATTTACATAAACATTTTTTGCACTGGTAAAAATGTAAACACAACACTTTAGGTCTTTGCAAAAGCTTCACGCTTTGAATAAAAAGCATTAAATAACAGCCTTAGAAAAACAGTACACTCACAGAACAATCAAAAAGACACAGAATATAACATTTCATGACATTCTTTCTTTAACTTTGACATTTTAGTTAAAAACACAAAGTAAATGGTATTGGCAATTTGAACTCCCAAAAGCAACACTCGAAACAGCGCGAATTATGAGCCATTATCACTACTCCACACTTCTTTACCATTTGAAGAGCAATATATATCAGAATGAATCAAAATAAAGTTAAATGTGTGTTAAAATCGTGTAATATTTGCTGTTAACCTGCGTCACCCGAAGCGCCGCCGCTGTTGTTTCTTCAGCGCGTTTGTTTACGTCAGTTTGACGCTGATCTGACGTCAGCGCGCCCTCTAAAGTCGCGGCGTAAAGAGGCGAACGTGAGGTGAGGCCCATTTATTTATTTTTATTTCATTGATTAATTTACTATAGTTGTGGATATTGGAGATTATTATTGTATATAATGTTATACATTTTCAAATTGTAAGACAAATGTGGACCAAATGCGAATGGAGACTGATCAAACCGTAACTTGACAAATAAAGTTTATTAAAAGTGCAGTATAGTTCACTTTTCTAGTATTTAAATGATTATTAAATATTTAAATATTATATATATCAAACATATTTAATTATAATGTGTTATTAAATCTATAATATTCTCGCAGCAGAGGACTTTTAAGCGCGACGCTGAAAGCGGAAGTGAGCGCGAAGTGGAGTCTCGTCTTCCGTCCACAGTTTCATACAAACACGCAACAGCTCAAAGGTAGAAAGATTTATCATTTAATAATTAATATTTATGTATGTGTCTTGCGAGTATATGTTCTGTGTTGTTCTTCATGGATTCTGAGTTGTTTTATCCTCGTCTTGTGGTTTATTAGTGTTGTAGCAAAGTTCAGTCAGCCATCAGCTGAAACATAACTATGAAATATGAAAAATATTTCTGTATTTATAAGACATTTAAACGTTTTTGTGCTGAATTTCAGTATTTGCTCTTGTGATCGTTTCATCACCGTGAAAACTGGCAAAAGAAATGATAATTTGAGTACATTAATTTTACATTATTATTTTACTATTATTATTATTATTATTATTATTATTCTTTTGATATATGAAAGTCTTACATAAAATTCATGCATGATTTTGCCTCACCAATATTGAGTCAGTTGTCACAGTGTCATAATTTTTATTTTATCTTTGTTCTATTGTTTATTTATTTATTTCTGCTTTAAATCTAGTGTTTTGAATGTTTTCCATGTAATTGTTAACATGTCGAGTCATTTCATGTTTAAAAATTAACAAGTTAATGTAACTTTCTCTTTACTGACTTTAATGTGAAATTCTGCAATAATTTAACCAGCAATATTACGGTCCAGTGCTGTTACACTTATTTATGCCACATTAACTTCTGCTCTAAGTGTAAATGAACTGTGACATCTCCTTTCTCTCTCATCCGGTAATTAGTGCATGATGGAGATCCTGCGGCCGGTTCTCGTTAACATAAATGGGAGAATTTACAGAAAAAATCCAGTTCAGGAGGAAAGTTATGAAGAAGAAGAGGATGATTATTCATATTCAGGAGCAGGTTTGTGCTTTTTAAACAGAGTATTGGTCAGTTCCACTGCCATGTATTCATATGTGTCTTTAGTTTGACATCATATTTACATTACATTTACATTTAGTCATTTAGCAGACAATTTTATCCAAAATATAATAATGAACCTGTTGTTCTGCAGCAGCTGAGCAGTGTCTGGACGAGCCGTGTGACGCATACAACATCGAGCAGACGGACAGAGGCTTCCGCTGCGCCATAGACGTGCCCAGTGTCCTTTACAAGTTAGTTTATGAGTTCCAGATCACTCTCAGACTTATGGAAGCCATTTCTGCCATGAAATGAATAAAAATGGTAGTTGTGACTCATCACACTTCAGACTCGCAATTTTAATTAACTTGCAGGTCAGAATTGGTAGGTTATGTCCTGCAATTCTCAAAATTTGGGACAATTTCATTTTGCACAAGTTAATATTTCACAAATTCATGTCTCACAAATTTGTGACTTTTTTTTTTCCGTCAGAATTGCATGTTTATATTTTCAGGTTTATAACACACAATTCTGACTTTATTTCTAGCAATTTTAAGTTTATATCCCACAATTTTGCATTAAAATCTCACAATTTTGAGAACAATGCACAGTTCTAATATGCACCATTCTAATTTCATTTATTTTTTTATCCAACAATTACATGTTTATATCTCACAATTCTTACCTTTTTCCAGAAATTGCATTACATCCTTCTATTATTACTTTTCTCTCTTAATTCTGAATCTGTCTGTATCACAAAATGCATATTTCCTTCAAGAAATGTGTTGGTACATTCCATTTCATATACATATTAATGCAAAAAAAATCACATATTGCATTCACAAAATTAATATTAAAGAGAAATAAAGTCAGAATTGTAAGTAGTAAATATTTTTTTTTCTTTCTAATGCAGAAACTGGCTTCCATACAGACTGACTTCAACACTATTGCAGCTTTTTTGGATGCTTAGTGGTATTTTTTTCTTTTTGAGCTCAACAGTGTTCTTGTGTTTTCTTAGGTATATTATCGGTAAGAAGGGAGAGACTCGTAAACGACTGGAATCAGAGACTAAAACTTCCATCAGCATCCCAAAACAAGGAGTGGAAGGACAGATCGGTGAGAAACTGTGATTTGAACAAACCCCGCAGCCCTGAACTGTTAAAGTAATTCATCCCACAGCATTAGTGCAGACATAAATCATGCATAAAAGCATCTGCCAAATGCATAAACTCTACTGAATTATAAACAACTCATAATGCTTTAGCTACTGTACAGAATGGTGTCTGTGAGTTTTGCATGCTCAAACCACATTATCTGTTTTGGGTTAGCATTAAATGAATGTGCATGATGCCTCGTGCAACTAAAAAAAGTTCCTGCATAAAAATAAAGTGCTTCAGGGGTCAGAATGTTCTAGTAGCAGGATGTTCTGGTGGCAGCGTGTTCTTGTGTGCAGCGGTGAGTACTGTATGTTCTTCCTGTGGTTTAATGAAACTGTCTGTCTGTGTGTGTGTGTGTGTGTGTGTGTGGGACGCTCAGTGATCACAGGTGCGCACAGAGCTGCTGTCGCCTCTGCTGTAACCCGCGTTGAGGTTTTGATTGACAGCTTTCGGAGGAAGCAGCCGTTCACTCACTTCCTGTCGTTTGCACTAAACCATCCTCAGGTGCAGCAGGGCTTCCTGCGCTTTCGAGAGCAGGTGCTGCAGCGCTGTGGACAGGTGAGAACATCTAAAGTCAACACGCAATCAGAGTCGACCTCAATTACTTTCTTAATATTTCCCAGTAGTTAATGCAAGATGATATATACAATATAGTATTAATGTTTTATATATATATATATATATATATATATATATATATATGAAGAGTTCATTTGCAAAACCCGATAACTCCATTTCTATTTTTTTTTTCTCCAGAAATCACTTTTTTTTTATTTTTTATTGCACATTCCAAGTAATATCAATCAAACTGTAGTTGGGTTCTTTTGATTAAGTAATAATAACTTAAATACAGGTAATTTACAAAATTAAAATTAAAGTATGTACACAGAGTTTTTCCCTCACCATTGTAATGCACTGCTTTTGCAAGGTTCTGTGAAAATGTTTCAGCTTTTATTTTCCTTTTTCGCCCTGAAGATGTCACATGTTCATCAAGTTCGTCAAAATTATCCATCCTCGATCACTTTTAGTCAGCTTTGACGAAACTCCTCTCAGCTAGCACATCTTTTCAAAGTGAAGGTAGCCTTGTCACCTGACCTGAATACAGCGCGCTGATTCGCTGAAATGGACTTATCAGCTTCGGTTCAAAAACAACAAGGGCTTGTCAGCTTCTGCAGTAAAACGTGAACTCGTGACGCCTTGAAAGAGGACAATACCGGCTTTTTTGACAAAACGTGTTTAGGGTTCAGATCGCGCTTTATCGGTTTTTGTAAATAAACTCTTCATATATATGTATGTATGTATGTATGTATGTGTAATATAATAAAAGATAATAAGGTTACAGCAAAATTTACATTCTTAGTTATTGGTTCTGGTCTTACTGTTGCCAGTAGTTAACACATGAATTTAATGTAATATTAATATAAAAATATAAAAAGGTTAATGTCATATCAGGTTCATGTAGTATAAAGTATAGTATATTATAAGTTTAATATAATTTAATGTAATATAATAAAAAATGAAAAGGCTACAGCAAAATTCACTCTATGTACTTGGAGGTCGTGTTGTTGCCAGTAGTTAACACATACATTTAATATAATATTAATGTAATAATATAATAAGGTGACTGTGAAATATAAAGTATTTTATATATTTTTTTATATATATATATATATATATATATATATATATATATATATATATATATATATATATATATATTATAAGGTTAATATAATAAAAAATAAAACCATGTAAGGTTACAGCAAAATTAATTTTATTTACTTAATTCCTGGTCTTATTGTTGCCAGCAGGTAAAGCAAGAATTTAATATAATAATAATATAATAAGGTATATTATATTATGTTATATTATATTATATTATATTAAAGGTTAATGTAGTATTAAATTATTACAATTAGTGTAATTAAAATTAATATAATGTAAGGTCACATCAAAATTCACTTTATTTACTTGTTCCTGGTCTTATTGTGAATTATTTATCAGTACACCATAATAAAAAGTCATCTGTGAAAAGTTTGTTAGATTTGAGGATTATGTCTTTGAATTGGTTGTAATGTGTGTTTTTCAGGACACAGGCGTGGATGAAAGTATTTTTCAGAAACCAGCCAAACTGCACCTGACCGTCGGTACTCTGGCCCTGCTGAACGAACAGGAAGTGACACGAGCAAACGAGCTCCTGCAGCAGTATCAGGACGTTATCAGGTCATAAAGCATCAGAACTGACCGCAGTGATGGTCAGCAGAGTCAATGCACTGCTTTGTGCTCACAGATCATGCTGCTTTGTCTCTGCAGAGAAATAACTGAAGCAAAACCACTTCCTGTAGAGGTCAGAGGAGTTGAATATATGAATGATGACCCGTCAATGGTGGACGTTCTCTATGCCAAAGTCGCTGTTCAGGATGGATCTGACAAGTAAAATACAATTCATTACCTGGTATAGTCACATAGTTCATCCAAAAATGAAAATGTCGTCATTTACTCACTCTCACGTCGTTCTAAACATAATATGACTTCAGAACACTTGGAAATATAGCTCGCTGTTATGATACTTTTTTGTGTTTGTAACAAAATCTGATATAATGAGAAAAAGAATCATGCTATATATCAATATATGATTGTACTGTTGTCTTAGTATTGTTTATTTACTATTGCAGACTTTATTAATATTTGAAATTTAGCTTTTATATTTTAAGTTTTCATTTTAATTTTAGTTTGCCATTTTATGTGCTTTGTCATTTTTATTAGTTTTTTTTTAAATGCTTCTATGTAGCTGTAGTTTTATTTCTGTTTTAGTGTTAGTAATTTCAGTACTTCAACAAGTGTTGCTTTGGTGACTGTTGAAGTGCAAAATTATTAAAACTGAAGTAAAATTCAAGCTGAATATAAATATAAAAAAACACTAATAAAAATGACAAATGCATATAACAAAATTATTAATACTTAAACTAAAATTGAAACAATTAAAATCATTTTCATTAATTAAATGAAAGAAATAAAAGCAAAACAAAAATAAGAGAAGTTGCCTTGGCAGCTAACTGAAATAAAATAAGTTTTTCATCTAATATTTACATTTTATTTTAATTAACTAAAATTATTTTAAATAGTTTTCATTTTAGTTGAAGTATTAGTAATTTTATTTATTTTTTTTTTTAATTTTTAAACTCTAATTAGCTTTCATTTTATTTCAGTTATATTTTTAGTAATTTTTGTACTTAATCCTTTTTTTTCAGAGAATTTCTAGTTTTTCATCTAATGTTTAAAATTTAATATTTATTTTAATTAATGAATTGTTTTTATTAGTTTTAATTTGTTTAAACACTAATATTTTTGTGCATTTGTTGTTTTTGTTAGGTTTTTAAAATATTGTTTTTTTTAAATTAGATTTAATGTTAAGTTTCAGTTTTAGTAATTTTTTTTTTTTTACTTCAACCTAAACTTTTTTTCAGTTAAAGTTTATTTTATTTTAACTTGTAACTGTCCACTAGCCTGAGAGAAAAACCATGCAAGTCTATGAGATGAGCTCATTACTGTGTGTCTCTGTGTGCGTGTGTCTCTCTCTCTGTGTGTGTGTGTGTGTGTGTGTGTGTGTGTCTCTCTTTGTGTGTCTCTGTGTGCGTGTGTCTCTGTGTGTGTGTGTGTGTGTTTGTGTGTGAGAGTGTGTGTGTGTGTGTGTCTCTGTATCTCTTTATGTGTCTGTGTGTGTCTGTGTGTGTCTGTGTGTGTGTGTGTGTGTGTGTGTCTCTCTGTGTGTGCAGGCTCCAGCAGATCGCAGACAGGCTTGTAGAGTGTTTCGCAGCAGCTGGTCTGATGGAGCGAGAGCGGGAGCGAGTGAAGCTTCATGGCACTGTCATGAACACGCTGTTCCGGAAAGATCCTTCAGGTGAAACGACAAAAAGAAACGCCTTAAAATAAGACCTCCTTGAGCACATCATTCATAACTAACATGATCATGATCACATTTACTGAATTAAGCAGATCCCAAACTAACCAGACGGACTGTCAGGAACAAATGTAAAAAGACCAACAGCATGTTTATCAGGAGTTTGTTTGTCAGAATGTTTTTGTTCTTTTATCATTATTAGTTGTTCATAGTTTTTATAAATGCTCCAATTAAGCATTAATTTTTATTTCCATTTTAGTGTAATTTTAGTACTTCAACTTAAATGTAAAACAAAAATAAGAAAAGTATAATAAAATAAGTATAAGTTGAAGTACAAAAATTACTAAAACTAAAACTGAAATAAAATTAAAGCTAAATAAAAATAATTAAAAACAAAAAAGACAAAAGCACATAAAATTAGTAAAACCAAAACTATTAAAAATCTATTTTGTTAATTAAATCTGAAATAAAATAAAATGTAAATATTAGATGGAAGAACATGAATGTAAAACAATAATTTTACATTATGCCTTGGCAACTAATTGAAATAAAATGTTGAATTTCAAAAAATTACTAAAACTAAAATTAAATTAAAGCTCTATCTATATATATATATATATATATATATATATATATATATATAAATAAGAGAACCAATAAAAATGACAAAAGCACAACAAAATTGGTTATTAACTATTAAAATATTTTTAATTAAATCTGAAATAAAATATAAATATTGCATGGAAAAACTTAAAGTATAAATATCTGATGACAAACTTATTTCTAATCTTTGTTTTACATTTATTTTAATAAATTATTTTTAATAGTTTTAATTTTAGTTAAAATATAAGTAATTTTATGCACTTTTGTTGTTTTTATTCATTCATTGTTTTAAAATGCATCTATTTTGTTTTAGTTTTATTTCACTTTTAGTTTTAGTAATTTTTGTACTTAACTTGTTTAAACATAAAACTTAAACTTATGGGATGGATTGTCAGGAATGATGTAAACAGACTAGCACTGTGTTTATCGGGAGTTTGTTTGTCAGAATGTTTTTCTGAAGTCGTGAATGTCTTCATCTCCATCACACAAAGCTCTCATTCAGCTGCTCTGTGGTTTGGCCTGTCAGTGTTTGTCTGTTGTTCTGCTGCATTCATGTTGACATCAGCCCATCGCTGTGCTGTTTGCAATTTAGTAGCTGAGTAATGTTATTCAGACTGCTTAGAAACACAACATGATGTTCATATCTCATTATGTCTGAAATACAGGCTCTAACCTGATCTGTGTTTCTCTCAGCGGAGGATAAAGGAGCTTCAGCAAGACCCAACGCTAAAGATCGAGAAGCTTTTAATGCCAAAAACATCTTACAGGTGAGAAATGTTACAGAAATGTTACAAAAGATTTCTATTTCAAATAAATGCTGTTCTTTTGAATGTTCTATTCATCTGTGAATCCTGAAAAATAAAATGTATGATGGTTTCCACAAAAATATTGTGCAGCACAACTGTTTTCAACATTGATAATAATCAGAAATGTTTCTTGAGCAGCAAATCAGCATATTAGAATGATTTCTGAAGGATCATGTGACACTGAAGACTGGAGTAATGATGCTGAAAATTCAGCTTTGATCACAGAAATAAATTACAGTTTAACAGATATTCACATAGAAAACAGCCATTTTAAATTTAAATAATATTTCACAATTTTTACTGTGTTTTTAATGAAATAAATACAGCCTTGGTGAGCAGAAGAGACTCAAAAACATAAAAATCTCACCGACCACAAACACTTGAACAGTAGTATGTGTATATAAATACATACACTTACAGTTCACATATAGTATAAAATACATAATTGCAGCATGAGAAGAGATCAGATATATTTGATATAAATGAAGTATTTCACAACTTACACTGAGCTACAGTTTCCCTCTTCAGAGTTTTTGTTATTGTGTAAAAATATAACAGTAGTTGCAGTAAACACATCTGCTGTAGCAAAAACTGTGGCATTACCATGATAAAGTCATTGTACCCTGATAATACCATAGTATTAAATGATTATTATGCTCATATGGTGGTATATTCTGTATGTAAACTATAGTCATTATTCATGGTACTTATGTGATGCTCCGTACTTGTGTGTGTAACACAATTTTCTATTATATGTACAGATTAACCTGTTATTTGCACATTATATGAACACAACAACACAAGTGAGGTTTCTTTAGCGGTATCTGTCGCCACCTGATGGCAGGCAGGGGAACTGCAAGTTATTTTGTAAACACTGGACACTTTAACACACACACACACACACACACACACACACACACACAGACACAGGCTGTTTTTTAGAGCCGTCCAGAAGAGGTTACGCCTGTTTTCTCAGAACTTCTGTTCCATTACATGTTAAAAATCATTCTGGGAATCAACTCCAGTGAAAGCTGTTGTAAACAACTTCATTCGCTCTTTGCTGTTTCTGTCATTAAATCACTCTGAAGTGTCCCTTCTGAATCCCTCATCAGCTGGTTTCCATGGTAAAAGCTGATTCTGTCATGCAAATATTTATGAATTTCTCCCTGAATAATAATTGTCTTGTAAATGAAGCGTGAAGCAGTGAGCCTAAACTGAGACTCTGTTTCTCCGCAGATGTTCAGTGAGTTTTGTTTCGGTGCGCTCGAGCTGAATTCGGTGCAGATCTCTCAGAGATTCTCCACTGATGGCACAGGATACTATTCCTCAGCGGGACACGTCACATTCTCATAACGGGACACTAACAGACTGCTCTGGACTTTGCCGATGAATGCATCACAATTTGCTGTTTTGCAATTTAATTATGCATCAATAATCAGTTATCTATGTAATGCACTGTAAATATGAATATAAATAACATAAAGAGCATTTTAAAGGAACATTTAGCGTGTGCCCTTGCGTGCAGGGTCATGTCATCATTATTTCTGGGCCTTTTTCCCCTGAAGTTTTAATTGCATATATTTGCAAAGTTTATTTACTCTTTTTAGGAGAGTGCTGACATATAGAAAACAAAAAGCAACACTTTTACTGATGCATTTGTGCAGCATGTCACTGATGAGTTTCTGTCGTCTTTAAATGAGCTCTATAATGTCACCATATTCGGAGTAATGCGGTTTCATTTGCAGGTTTAATGCATATGTGAGGGTTAAAAATCTAAATGAAAGCAGCTACTATAAGATCAAAACCAGTAATAAAGTCCCAAGAGTCTGTGCACTACAGTGAGTTTTATCACAGGTAAGTGTGTTATGAAATGCTCTTTACTTTAAAGTGTCCTTTCAGGGCTTTTTTGGGTCTCTTCTGGAGTTTGACTGCTGCTGGTGTCTCACTGCTTTCATTTTATGAAGTATAAGACCCTAAAGAAAGAAAGTTTGGTGAATAAATGATAGTTTCACTCTGAGTTTGTTTATATTGTCCTCTTTGAAAGTTTCCTTTTCCTTGAAAGCTGTTTCTCTGCCTTTTTGACTCCACAATAATATTCCCTCCCACACTTTGTATTAATTTCTTTATTTTATTCCATTCTCTCAATTTCTATAAATTAAATGTCAGGATTTTTAAATGTCAGAAGTTTTAAGAGCTGAATGTTCTTCAGGTTTCTGCTCTTTTTAACCAATGAATTTGCATGACTTTCCCAGTTGTTCATGATTTCTTGGATAAGAATTAAAAACATATTAATATTTATAAATTAAATATAATGTTACCAATAATATATAATGTTGAAAAATATTTTTCTCGCAATTTCTATCCAATAAAATATTTTAGACATAGAAAAATGTATATTCATACCAATCCCCATGGCGCTCGATCTATCTCTATCTATCCTTAAAATACAAAAGTGTTAAAATATATATTTTTTTACGTTTATAAAAAAAAGATTATTTTAATATTTAAATATTTTATTAATATTAAATTAAATTTGATTTTTTTTTCTTTGCATAAACAGTATATTCATTAATGTTTTATTCATTAAAGATTGTATTAGTTTGCATTTTCCAGATCTAAAAATGTTTAAAATGAGACTTCCAGGTTTTTAATGATTATGGGAATCCTGGTTCTTTTTGAGAGGATGATTTAAAATAAGAAATCTTTGATCTTTAGTTATTTTAGCTGATTTTAATGCTTGTTTTGTCATATTTTAAGTCAGCTTGAGGCCCCGTGATTGAGCAGCAGTGTTTTAAAGTGTTTAGTTGTGTGGCTGTCAGTCAGTGTCCAGCAGGAGGCGCTGTAGTGTTAAAATGAGGCTCTAATCTAGAATGCAGACACACAAAGTCAGTGCAGAAAGAGAGAATGTGTTGCTCTTCAGGTTTAATATCTGCTGTTTCGTTCAATAGAAATTGTGTTGCATCGATGCATATATTAGGCTAGTGTTTGTGAGATTGAATTATGCCTGATTGCACACTTCAGACTGATAAATAGGATTAATTAGGGCAGTAGTTGAATAGAATGCATCCTTGTTTGGAAGCATGTTTCAGATTTGTGTTCATGAAGTTGATAGTTCAGTCTTGGATGTGGATGTACAGTATATTAACACCTGTGATGCACATTCATAATGTGGCAAGTTGCTTGACAATCTTGAGAGGCTTTACAGGTGCAAGGGTGTAGGTTTGATTTTGGCATTGGTGGGGACATAACAACAGATATTTAATTCTTTGATCAAAATTATTGCTAGGGACAATTCAGTAATGTTAGTGTCTGGTATTGGTAGGATCGTGTCATAATGTCTCTACTAAATTCTACACCCTTGAAAATCATCACAAGCGACGTCTGACTTTGGAAACTATAGTTCTGTCCTTAAATATGAAGAGCTCAAACAACAGATTAATGAGTTACTCCAAATTTCACAAAAATCTTATGGATGTGATTATAATATAAGTCAGACATTGAAGTGAGTTGCTGTTTTTGTCTCTTCTGAGAAAGATTCATTCACTTGTTTTGTACACAGAGACATTTTGCTCAGATTTAATGTTTCTAATCTCATTTTGTAAGTGACTTTTCTTTCTGTTTTAAGTTTTCTTTGGATTGCTTGACTACTCAAAAGAGAATATAGCAAAATATAACTTAATTATGTTGTGTTTCCTGCTAGCTTAATTTATGCTAAAATATTGTTACTACACTTTTACTCTAGTAAAACCATGGCTAATTTTCCTAAGGTAGGCTGTTTGTATTTTTGTATTCTTTTTCTTTCTTTCTTTCTTTCTTTCTTTCTTTCTTTCTTTCTTTCTTTCTGTCGTTTTTATAACTGTACTGCCTTAATTGTTTGATGTTTTGTATTTTAATTAAAAAAGAAAAGAAAAAAAGATTGAGTCAAATGATTCGCGATACGCGATCCAATTGGAGCGCGTTGAATCAGAATCAGAATCAGAATCAGAATCAGAATGAGCTTTATTGGCCAGGTATGCTTACACATACGAGGAATTTGTTTTTGTGACAGAAGCTCTACAGTGCAACAGAAAGACAGCAACAGGACAGGACACAGATAATAAAAGAATAATTTACAAATAGGCAATGTACAAATAGAAAAAACACAATATATAGACAATTATGGTGTACAGGTCTAATATGTGCAAATCTGAAATGAAAAAAATAAGTATGTGTGTTGAATAAATAATTTATAATAGTGTTGTGTGTTCCACTTTTAATGTCAAGTGTTTATGAGATGGATTGCCTGAGGGAAGAAACTGTTCCTGTGTCTGGTTGTTCTGGTGCTCAGAGCTCTGTAGCGTCGACCAGACGGTAACAGTTCAAAGAGGGAGTGTGCTGGATGTGAGGGGTCCAGAGTGATTTTGCCAGCCCTTTTGCTCACTCTGGATGAGTGTAGTTCTTGGAGAGTGGGGAGGGTTGTACCAATGATTCGCTCAGCAGTCCGGACTACCCTCTGTAGTCTTCTGAGGTCAGATTTGGTAGCTGAGCTGAACCAGACAGTTATTGAAGTGCAGAGGACGGATTCAATGATGGCGGAGTAGAACTGTTTCAGCAGCTCCTGTGGCAGGTTGAACTTCCTCAGCTGCCGAAGGAAGTACAACCTCTGCTGGGCCTTTTTCACAATGGAGTCTATGTGATTGTCCCACTTCAGGTCCTGGGAGATGGTGGTGCCCAGGAATCTGAATGACTCCACTGCAGTCACAGTGCTGTTCATGATGGTGAGTGGAGGGAGTGCAGAGGGGTTCCTCCTGAAGTCCACGATCATCTCCACAGTTTTGAGCGTGTTGAGCTCCAGGTTGTTAAGACTGCACCAGACAGCCAGCTCCTTAACCTCCTGTCTGTAGGCAGACTCGTCACCGTCCTGAGTGAGGCCGATCAGTGTGGTGTCTTCTGCAAACTTCAGGAGCTTGACAGAGGGGTCTTTAGATGTGCAGTCGTTGGTGTACAGGGAGAAGAGCAGTGGGGAGAGAACACAGCCCTGAGGAGCTCCAGTGCTGATCGTACGAGTGCTGGATGTGTATTTTCCCAGCCTCACTAGCTGCTGCCTGTGAATCATTTTGCGACGCAATGGTTTAACTGATTCGAAAGTTTCGTTAAAGATTTTCGAAAAGCTCCGTTTCACCCGTCATTATTACAAACGCTGTCAAAACCACTGGTCTGATAATGTAATATATTCTCTATTATAAATCAGTGATCGAAACTCGAATGGCTCTTTTGATCTTTTTTTGCTAGTGAATCGCTTTGACTGAATGATCAAAGTCACGAGTCTGAATCAACCGGAGCGCTTCCAACGTAAATGACTCACTCAATTGAATCGGTTTGTCTGTTCTTCTGCTTTTCGTGTCTTCAACCATGTTTACACGACACTGTCAGCACTACTACTGGATTAGCTCGCTAGTTTTTGACATTAACTGAAATAAGCGAAAAAAGTATGATGTTTACAAACAAAATATCCATATTTTCACTCCAAAGATAACATCCAACACAAATCTAGGAACATATTCAGGTGAGGTAACCGGTTTACTGTCTGCTAACTAGTAAACAAATACATGTTCGATGGAAACATTGTGCATTATGATGGAGTTTATAGCTTAATTTACTGTATTTGAAATAGTTTGAGCTGCAGTTCAATAGGAAATCAGCTGAAAGCATCCAGTCTCTCATACCATTGAAGTCAATGTTCAATTTATCAGTATATATTGTAATAAATATTTAAGAAATGGATGTTGTATGTGATTGTATTAGTCTATATAGAGTGATAGTCAATGTAAAAGAGCAAATGGGAGAAGCAGATGAGCACAAAACAGCAGAACAACATAAAGTTAAAGAAGGTAAACTTTATCATTCAGCTGAACTGTGCTCTTATGTTTCAAACACTTCAACTCTTAATATGTTCTCACTCCACACATCTATTAAATGTGTGTTTTCTAGCGTATTTCTTTAACTTCTCAGGTAATATCAATGGTGTAACCTATTTCAGATGTGGCCGAAATTACAACAGCAGTGCTTACATATACATAAATTTAATTGTTTGATCAAAATTATTGCTGGGGACAATTAAATAGTTAGATAAATAAACCCACACACACTTAGCATGCAGACAGAGCTGAATCTGCACCCAAAATGCTTCTCTTTCAGTCTCTCGCTCTCTCTCTGTGTGTTAAAGGTCAGCACAATGTCTTCATCATCATCATCATCATCAGAGCCCAAGAGTCTCCTGAGAGGACGAAGAAGAGAGAGACTCGTTCTCATCCGCCTGCAGTCACTCATTTGTAAGTTAATGAGATTTGAGCTCAGATTCTCCTCTTGTTGCTGAAGTGCTGAGAGTCATGCTAATGAAAGCAGACATAATTCAGCCTCTTCAAACACACTCTAATACTTCACATATATTCTGCTAAAAATGCTTGTTTGCCAGGATGTAATTAGTGTTTCGTTATAAACGGACCGAATGCATTCAGAGCAAATGAGATCATGACTTTAATAAAGATACGACTGCATTACTGTAAGTGACATGAGACTGAGGAAACGAGCTATGAATCTTGCTCTGAATTATAGACACTTTGCTTACATTTTTTTAGCATTTAAATATTTATTTAAAAATATAACATTATCTAACATATTTAATAATAAGATAAAAAATATATAATATATAATATATTTAAAATATAAATAATATATATATAATATATATTTTTTATATTATATTTTATTATATAATAAAATATAATATAAAAAATATTTTAACTCAGTTTCTATATTCATAGTCTTTTGATTTTATTAATTGAAAGTTTTTTTTTTGTTTGTTTTTTTTACAGAACTACAAATCTTTGTAATTTGGCATGACTTTTCTGGTTGTTTATTATTTACTGGATAGGGAAAATATATTTTTAAAATAATTTTAATATTTTATTTTTTAATATTTTTAAATATTTGTTTTAAAAGGCATATTATTATCAGTAATTTATAATATTTAAAATATAGTGTTTTAATATTTAAAAAAATTACTCATAATTTCTATCCAATAAAATATTTTAAAACTTGGCATAGAAAAAAACTTCATTACAGATGCGTTTTAACCAGTGAATTTCCATGACTTTTTCAGTTGTTCGTTATTTACTGGGTAAGGATTAAAAATATAAATATTAAAAATAATATTTTTTGTTTTTAATATTTTAGAGAAGTATGACATTTTTAATATCATTAATTTATATTATTAAAAAAATAATAAAATAAAAAAATGACACAATTTCTATCCAATAAAAAATATTGTAGAGCTTCACTGGCATAAAAATGTTTATTCATTATACAAATGCCCATAGCGTCTTAAGATTATCCAGGTCTAAAAATGTTTAAAATGGTTGTGAGAATCCTGGTTCTTTTTGAAGGGATGAAATAAAATAAGAAATATTTTTGATTTTTAGTTGTGTTTAGCTGATTTTAATGCTTGTCTTGATGTATTTTCAGTAATTTTAAGTCTCCTGAGATATTAAGAAAACACTAAGCAGATCTGGGCCCATATTCACAAAACATCTTTTCAAGATTTAGGAGAAAATCTTAAAAATATTGGGCGTGTCAGTCCTAAATTTAGGACTCCTAAATTTTTGCTCTAAGAGTATTTCACAAAGCGTTTTAGCACTAAAACTAGCTCCTAAATCTGTGAAAGGTTAGGAGTAGTGAAGAGGACTCCTAAGTCACTAAGACCAAACCACAAACTATCCTAAAATAGCTGTTGCTGGCAATCTGCCTTGGAACGTAAACATTTTAGAAACATTTGGAGATAATGAGCTTTTAAAAAGGTATCACCTTTGATTTTGAAAGTTATCCCAACTCCAAATTTTCCTTTAATTATATCCTTTTAATTAACCAGTTGGGCAAGAAGTAACAGCTGTGCTTGCATTCAGTTTAGTTTTCTTTTACACTTGCATGTCTTACTAAGCCATGATTATTCTACTCTGTTAATTAAAAGGCTGTTTGTATGCATTTTCACTAATTGTTTATGAGACGCATACAGGTAAGAGGCTGACAATTAGCTGAACATATACTTGTTTAATTAGTGACACTTAGACTGCATTTTAAAATCTTTATTTGAATGTGGCAATTAACATTAATTTTAAACCTTTATTTGGATATGGCAACATGATATTGCGCTCTACAATATTTCTATGAATAAATCTCTGACAGAGGCCCCTCCCCTTTCAGCCAATCACTGTGTGCATAGTTAATAAGCATGCTGACATCATCCATAGACACGAGGTCAGCCCCGCCCCCTTACTCTTAACTTAAAGGGTTAGTTCACCCCAAAATGAAAATTCTGTCATTAATTACTCACCCTCATGTCGTTCCAAACCCGTAAGACCTTCGTTCATCTTCAGAACACAAATTAAGATATTTTTATTAAATCGGAGAGCTATCTGATCCTCCATAGACAGCAACGCAACTGAAATGTTCCCAGGTCCAGAAACTTAGTAAATACATCAGTAAAACAGTCCATGTGACATCAGTGGCTCAACTTCAGTTTTGCGACGCTACGAGAATACTTTTTTTTGCACAAAGAAAACAAAAATAACAATTTACTCAACCATTCTTCTCCCCCGAGTCAAAAATATCTTAATTTGTGTTCTGAAGATGAAGGAAGGTCTTACGGGTTTGGAACGACATGAGGGTGAGTCATTAATGACAGAATTTTCATTTTGGGGTGAACTCTCCCTTTAAGACTTCTCTCTGTTCCTTTTTTGTCCCAGCAGCTTTGTGAATAGGCTTTAAGAGAAAACTCTTTGCTAAAAACTTTTACTGCTATTTAGGAGAACTCTTAGTGGTAAGATCAAATGTTTTGTGAATACGGGCCCTGATCATTTAGATCTCCGTCATGTTGTTCCTCTGCTGGTTAATTAGTGATTAACTCTCTCTTTCTTCTGCAGTCGTCTCTGAGGACTTGACTGCAGATCTGGGACTAATGGCACTCAGATTCACTGCTAATATGTGCAGTATTATGAATGTTTTGAAGGCGAGTGGGCTGGTTTTTGAGCAGGTCCTCTGAATCTGTGTGTCAGACGTCTGTGCTTGAATCATGAGTCAGATCTGCTGAGTTCACCTCGTGGGATGCAGAAATCGCCTGAGAGGCGTCAGCATTCCCCTCGACTCGCTGCTGATCACAGCCTGAACAAAATAAAATGCCTTGCTTTTAGAAACACAGTTTATATGCAGATCTGTCTGACCAACTGGCTGCGTGTGAATGAATCTCTCTCTCTCTCTCTCTTTTTTTTTTTTTACATGATTTGATTTATCATCAACATGCTGAGAAGAACAAAAGTACATCAAAGTGAAAGAAAATGGAACTGCAATATAACGTTGTTAAATTTGTTTTCATTCTATGCATGTATATATATATATATATATGTTTGTGTGTATATGTATGTGTGTTTTCTTATTGAAAATCTTTTTTTAATTAATATGCTAGCTTTTTTGTCATTTTTATAAATTATTTTTATTACTTTTTGGTATTATAAATAAAATGTTTTATTTTAGTTTGTTATTTTATACATCTAAAGTTAAACTAAATGAGAAATGTTGCTTTGCCTAGTTTAGTTAAAATTTATTTATTTCTAGATTATTTATTTTTAGAATTTATTTCATTTTAGTTTACAGTTATTTTTATTTCAAGTATTTAGTCTAAGTAACCTACAATAATCCTGACTTATTTATGTTTAAATTTGCGTACAAGAATACTACTTACTACTAATGTAATATGTTAGTTGACATCTATGTGAACTTTGCGTGATACAGTTTTCTACAGTGCAGTGCATTCAATTTGATCTTCCATTTCCAGTGTGACGAAAGAAAACTCAAGCAATTACAATTTTTCAACATCTAGTTCTTCATTTGATATTTGATCAGACTGCATCTGGATTTAAACATTTGGGATGTTCATGTGCTTCACTATACTGTAATTTAATCAGACTGCCAAAGGTTGATACATTTTTGCCTAAACTTAGATTAAATGCAATGGCTCAAATTTATTTCTAAAAAGTCACTGAATTAAACCTGCTGTGTGATGAAAGATGCTGCTAATGCACACAAACTGCATTCAGTATTGCTTACTATTTATAAATAATTAGTGTGTTGGTGGAAAGAACACAAGTGTCATCTGACTGCTGTCCAGTTTTTTAACTCTTGGTTGTGTTTCTGCTTGTAGTTGTTAACTGAGTACTCTCTTGAACCTGTTGTGGATGGGTGCCGCTGTGAGACTGAGGAGCGTTGTGTTTGTGTTTCTGAAGGTCCGGCGTGCAGCAGCGGTCAGATGAAGAGCAGCCTGTGACTGAACAGGGTGAGTAACTCATGAGTCACTGCTGCCCACAGCCAAACCTCCACCATCAAATCCTTAAAGATTCTCCATAACTGCTCAAGTCTCTCAGCTTTTTTAGCATCCTGCAATGATTGGGAATCTCAGATCACGTTAATGGATGCATATAGCAGCACTCTTGCATTGTGCAGTTGAGTTTTGCACAGGCAGAATTAGCAATCCGGTTCATCAAAACTGTAAGTGTGAACAGTCGAAGAAAGTGAGCGGGACATCTGTGAGGTTTGGCTTTGTCTTACAGAAATGACCTGCGTGACATCATGAATCCCAATGAAATCTCCAACTGTGTCCTTACATCAGAAATATTATAATTAGAGATTATATTCTACATCTGTGCCTAATATCTGAACATCTGGGAATCAGATACAACAGAATTAAACAGTTTTCCTGTTGTTTGATTACTGATGTGTTTGATAGTTCAAATAATGCACAACTTTAAAAGTGACGGTGATGTTTGTCATTTCTAATAGTCATAAATCAGTATATAAAATGATCATGTAGTCGATTTAAGATTGGTAACTGGCAAATAACTTGCCCGCTTGATTGACATTTATTGATAGTATTTTTTATGTTCATTTCATAGTATTTTCTAGTGTATTTTTGTAGAAAATGAATATATTTTATATATGAGTAGGTATTTATCTTATATATATATATATATAATATACAATTTTTTAACTATATATTATACTATATATAATAATGTTAATTAATTCGTGTGTGTGTTAATCAAATTAATCGTGATTAATCGCATCCAAAATAAAAGTTTTTGTTTACATAATGTGTGTGCGCTGTGTGTTTTTGTTATGTATATATAAATACACACACATGCATGTATATATTTAAGAAATTTTTGTTTATATATTAAATATGTAAGTTATATGAATGTAAATTTATACATATAAATACATGTAAATATTTTCAAAATATATACTGTATGTGTGTGTATTTATATATACATAATAAATATACACAGTACACATACATATATTATGTAAACAACAACTTTTATTTTGGATGTGATTAATTGCGATTAATCGTTTGACAATGCTAACATATATAAAATATTGTATATATGCACACATACTCAAAAATACACTTTTATATACACACACACTATATAAATTCACCATTCTATTTATATTACATTTAATATTTACACTGTAAGTTAAAAATAATACATTTTATCTGCTATCATTAAATTAGAATTTATACATGCATTGATTTTTGCATTATATGTATCAATATTGGCACTGGCCATTAGGAAACCTGCATCAGTCGATCTCATACAGTCAGATATAGATAATTTTGGATATTAGATGATCAGGACTTTGCGACCCATCAGGCAGGAATTCTTCTCCTGTTGAGGACACACTCTCAGCTCGGGTCTTCATGTTAGAGTTGAATGTATTGCGCAGCTGAATTTCTCTTCATCAGGAATGATGCGGTGTCAGTGATTTTCATCATCTCCTCCAGGTTTGCAGCGAGTTGTATGAAGTAAATGATGTTTCTCTTTCAGCTGAATAATGCTGCCAACAGACGCTTTTATTTCATATAGAGAGGCAGTGATCTCCAACCTGATTTCACATCTTCCTACTCAATAAATGAGCGTTGAGTTAAGGCCGTGGGCTTCTTCTGCCCACCTGCAACCTCCACCTCTCATTCACAGCGCTTCTGCAAACCTCAGCACATGAGTGCTTCTCGTTTATTATCTTCAGATGTCTTTGATGAAGTGCAAGCACTTATAGTCGCACATCATGTCACAGAAAATCCATTCACATCTGTTTCATTCTCAAAGAGCTGTTGAGGTCTGCTGTATTGAAATAAAATACTGTGGATTTATTGCCAATTAGTAAAAGATTAAATTAATAGCTCACTTAAACCGTTGCTTTTGTTGAACTCAATGCTTTCCTTATTTTCATGAAGTTATTCTTTTAATACGTCAGTTGTCACGTTGAAGTGTATGTTCATTTGAAATGGCAATGTC